>JAVKLA010000040.1:19900048-19940640 GCA_034782735.1 Sagittarius serpentarius
CTCTCCTGTGAAGACAGACTGAGAGAGTTGGGGTTGTTCAGCCTGGAGAAGAGAAGGCTCCGGGGAGACCTTATTGCAGCTTTTCAGTACTTAAAGGGGGCCTATAAGAAAGATGGGGACAGACTTTTTATTAGGGCCTGTTGCAATAGGACAAGGGGTAATGGTTTTAAACTAAAATAAGGTGGATTCAGACTAGGTATAAGGAAGAATTGTTTTAATGAAGGTGGTGAAACACTGGCACAGGTTGCCCAGAGGGGCTGTAGATGCCCCATCCCTGGAAACGTTCAAAGTCAAGTTGGGCAGGGCGCTGAGGAACCTGATCTACTTGAAGATGTCCCTGCTTATTGCAGGGGGATTGGACTAGATGACCTTTAAAGGTCCCTTCCAACCCAAACTGTCCTATGATTCTACGATTCTATGACACTCCGTATTTTTTCTAAAATATCAAAGGTTACTCTTAAACACAACATTGAAAGGACAGAAAAAAATATCATACATGACAAAATAATAAAAATGGAACAATAATCTGTAAAGGTTTGTAGTTTAACAAATTTAAAGGAGGCAACTTGTCGGATACTGCCAGTTGCTGTTGGGCAAATATCTATATTTCATCAGTTATTATTAAAAGTTAGAGGAGAAAGTCAAGAACGGGGAGAGAGTGAACAGTTTTCCACTGATGAGGATTTCTGTATTTTGATGCCTGATGCATTTAACAGAGTTGCTAGTATGCTGAAATGTGTAATATAAACCCAGCAAAATAATATATGAGGACATGGCTGGTAAGAGTGAAGGGGCCGTAAGGTGCGGAGAGCTTTCAGTATCATTACCAGCTTTCTCGCTTGAGAAGCAATAAATCCAGGAGTAATGCTTTTTTGGGTTGGACTACTTACACTTCACCATTTTCTCTCCTCTGGGACTGTCTTTGCGTACAACAGGGAATTAAGCATGTGAAAACAGGGAAAAGAGCATCATCAAGGTGCAAAAATCATATTTAGCACTTCAGTAAGGAAAAAGCAGCCTGTAAGGAGAGAAAATGATAGTGAATAAGCTCGTGGAATAAACCAGTTATATGTCATGTCCTGAGCAGACTCAAAGTGTGGGCTGCTATCTTGAGCAGCTGGTATGCTTTTTTTGATTATTAATTCATGTTCTTTTACCTAGCACACCACATAAAGAAAAGGACACGTGGGAGAAATATATATTCTTGTGATAAAAGGCCAAAAAAATAAACAGAAGTACTATTACTCCAGTTTCCTGATACCTGTAGATGATTGTGGGTATAAGGGTATAAAACAGCACCCACCTGAATATGCCCTTATGGACACATATTTGGTGCTACCAAGGAAAATGTCATAAAGGGCTTTTGTGCCTAAACCACAGGTGCGTAATGGCTCTGGATCAGCCCGCCGGGAAAATCTGAATTGGTTTCAGGGCTTTCCTACCTGGTAGGAGCTTGCTGTGGCTGTCGTATGCTCTGCCTGAGCTGCAGGTGTGGGTTTCCCCAGCTGGGCTGCTTTACATCATTGAGGGGCCTGAGGACTCGATGCTAGCTGGGTGGGTGTGCTTCCTCGCCAGGGTGGGTTATCCGCCCCTGGTGATTGCTAGGAGGGGGAAATGAGGCATCTTTCTGGAGTAAGGGATGTCTGCACAGGTTTTGCTGCATCTTGGGAAGCTACGGAAGGTGCTGGGAAGTAAACTTACAAGCCGGAATCTTCCCTGCAGAGACACAAGGTAGGAAAACACGGACTTACAAACCCTTTGCATTTCTGTTGTGGTTGACCCAGTTGCTTAGTGCTTTGCTTTAAGCGTTACCTATCCTCGCTAATACTCTGATAAACCCACTTTTAATTTTGGGATTCCTTATAAAGAGATGTTCCAGGTGTCTGCTTCAAAGCTGTGGCGGTCCTGAAGTGCTGCTGTAGGGGCCTGTGGGCTCTGTGCAGAGGTGTTCGATGCTGTGCTGATACAAGTGGGAGGCAGGCGTTAAGCTCTACATCGCTTGGTGGTACCTCTGTGCTGCGTGGGCTGGTGCAAACCTAAACCTCTGGATGTTGCTCTGTCCTTGCACAAAGGACAAAAGGCCTCGACCGTGACCATGTTTTAATTGTGGTTGCCAAGCCATGTTTTCCTTGAGCTGTTGTGTAATTTCACAGCTTTGAACATAAATCAGACTCTGATTGTGTTAATAACTTTATTTATGATATTTCCTTAAATGCATTAGTCTGGGGATCGTGACGTCTTGTGGCTATATATTGCAAGAGCTTCTTTATTGGGAATTGCTTAAACTCAAGTTTTAGCAAGTTGTCTGAAGGCTTCTTTTTAAGTGTTGTTTCAAGTAGAAGTACAAGCTATCAATGTACAGGTTAAACATGGACAAATGTTGAATATGCTGTATCTTGTGTAAAAAGATTTGATACACACATTCAAGAGGATCTATTTTTCTAGTGTATGTATTTTATGTCCTCGTCTAATGGAGGACTACAGTAACAGACTTGAATAAGAACATAGATTTTCTGGCCAGACATATCTTAGTAATTTTCTCAACATTGCTGTTTATCTGAGGACAAGATAAGGTTAGATTTTTCAATTCCTATGTGAACTTTTGGTATCTCTTTAGCTATATCTTTTAAGATTTTGGGAACTGCCTAAAACCAAAGCTCCCTCGTTATGATAGGAGCTCCCATTCTACTGGGAAGTACTGTTGATTTTCAGCATTTCTTTGGCCACCAGAGCCCATGTTTTGACCAGCTCTGAACATGTTCTGTCTTTGTTTTTGTTAGTGATGATTCCTGCCTAGTTCTCCTTTATTTCTTTTTATCTTGCCAGTCCCAAAGTGCTTGATAAAGGACATCAAGCGAGGCATATGGATCACAGGGAGGTGATTAGAGACAGCCAACATGGCTTTACATGGTAACATGGTAAATCTGGTGGCCTAATACAATAGAGAGACTGTTTTGGTGGATAAAGGAAGAGCAACTGATGTCATCTATCTTGACTTCTGTAAGGCCTTTGACATGGCCCCACATAACGTTCTTGTTGCTAAAATTGGAGAGATATGGATGAGCTATTTGATGGATAAGGAACTGGCTTGATAGCCACATCCAAAGAGTTGCAGTCAATGTCTCGGTCTCCAAATGGAGATCAACATCAAATGGTGTCCCTCAGGGGTCCATATTGGGACTGGTACTGTTCAATATCTTTATTACTGACATAGTTCGATTGAGTGCAAGGCTGTGGATGATACCAAACTGAGTGGTGCGGCTGACACACCTTAGGGAAGGGATGCCATCCAGAGGGACCTTGAAAGGCTTGAGAAGTGGGTCCATGTGAACTTCATGAGATTCAACAAGGCCAAGTGCAAGGTCCTGCACCTGGGTCGGGGCAACCCCTGGCATCAGTACAGGCTGGGGGATGAAAGCCTCGAGAGCAGCCCGGCGGAGAAAGGCTTGGGGGTGCTGGTGGATGAAAAATTGGATATGAACTGGCAATGTGTACTTCCAGCCCAGAAAGACAATCGTATCCTGGATTGATTCTGTGATCAGTTTTACTATTCCTATTTACAGCTGGGAAGATATAGGCAGAGTGCTTGAACATTGTTAGCAGCCTGCAAAATTTCATTGTTGCCAGAATAAAGACACCAGGGTTTGATTTCTGGTTTAATGCAATCCCATGTAAAATAGTCTCAAAACCAGTCCCTCAGTTTCAGTGGAAAATGAACAGCAAGAACGAAAGATGGCTGTCGGTAACATTTCTTGCCAAGTTGCACTTTTGAAGAGTAGATTTATTTTTTTTGTGTTGTTTGTCGGACCGACTCCAGCTGCTGTGGCTAAGGGCAAGTGTGTTCCCCTCAGGTGGGACTCACTGGGCCGTCCAGGAAGGGTGCTGGCCAGTCCTGGGTGATGCTGAACTGTGGAGATGGACTCGTGATTCACAGGGAGGCATTTACTGCGGCTGGATTGTTTTGCTGGGATAACACTGGAGACAGTGGATAATGAGGGGAAGGCACATTAGAGAGATGGTGACAGCAAAGGGTGGAGGGAAGTTTATAGGAACCTACACAAAATGTTCTGCAGTTAGGTCTGCAGGGAAGGTATTTGTTTACAAAAGAGCAAGAAAAACTCTTCTATGACAGAGCAAAGGGCAGAGCACAGCTTGGTCACCACAACCCTAAACCGGCGTAGGTGATGGGGTGAATGCTGCCTGTCAGACTTCACCTCAAAAATGGGTTGAATTAGGTATTTTCTGTGCAGCTTGGCTGCAGATGCGAGTCTGTGTCAGTGTACCTGGGGGAGGGTGGGAAAATAGCTTTTCTTGGTCTGAGATTTGAAGCAGACATCTCTCGTACTAATTCCTGTTTCTGACAGGTATGGCTTCAGAAAAACCCTTATCACGTGCCTTTCCCTGTACTTGAGATTACCTTCTTGTTTGGCTGGATAAGATTTGAGGCTATAAGTGTGAGATTATAAAATCGCTTGGCCTTGGAGATATTTCGTAGCCGGAGTCAGCCGCTTACTCAAATCCTCTTTCGAGATCAGCTGTAACTACTTTCCCTCCACTCCACCCACTCCATGATGGATATTTGTGTGAGTCTTTATTTCGTGTACGACAACAACCTTGCAACACAAAACCCCAGTGTTTTATCAGCTGTGCTTCTCAAATGGATGCTTTCTTTACGAAGGCTTCAGTATTTCGTGGGAGATACAAAGTGCTCTTCCCCCCCCCCTCCTTTTTTTTTTTTTTGTTCCCACATCAAAGGTCTGGTAATTCAGCAGATCACCATCAGCAGCAGGCTGCTCTATTATACATGACGTCCTTCTGTGCTCACAGCATGCTCACTTCACAAGTACTCTTCAATCCTATGAAACAAGGGCATTCATCACTTTCTAAAGCGGACCCTTAATCTTGTATCAGATGCTTGTTTGAAATAGTTGCGTGCTGTATCTGGCTGCAATTTGATATATGGGGGCTATATTTCTTTATTGTACGTTGCATATTTAACAAGCTGAGTAGCTCTTGGGCTCAGCAAAATGGCTTCGGCTTCCTTGCACCTCGGCACTGTTGCTTTGATTATGTTTTGGAGGAAGGATGGGATAATTTGGTGTTTTGTGACGGCTTTGGGTTTGTAGATAATTCTGCTGTCTTCGAGTTGCTTTCTTCCACCCTTTCTCACCTTTGTAGATCCTGATCTAACCTGTCGAGAGTCATCGCTAAACAAATATCTGGATTGTACTGGAGTCAGCTGAGGTGTGGGTGTTTTATGCCAAACCCCAGACATAGCTGTGGCTATAAGGGTTTCCACCAGTTTTAAATGGCGGATTCATGAGGGTTAATAACTTTTGATTACTAGAGTCCCAGACTGAAGCTGTGTGGAGAGCAGAGGTTCAGCTTTGTGAAAGGTTTTTGGGGAGGAGCCAGAATTCTGAAATTTGGCTGTTTTGTCAATACAAATTAAAATGGAAAACTAAGAGACTTTACAGAAATGGAAGAGTAACAATTTATCAGTGAAAAATGTTTGGTTTATGGTATGTCTGTTATCACTGATCCATTTTCCAAATGTCTTGTTATGAAATGGTTATATATGCCACTTAAAAATGAGAAATCAGAAGATGGGACACTGATTCTTTTGAAGGTGATATTTTGGGTTTTTCCTTTGTAAAGCAAAATGCACCTAATATCGGACCGATTCTGTCTTTGTAGAAACAAGCATTTTCTGCTAGAAAAAGGCTTCAGCAGAACTTTCTGCCCAGCAATGCATCAGAGGGTCAGATCCATCTCTGAGGAAGGAGGCTGATGGCAGGGCTGGCTGGACCGCAGCTGGGCATGTCACTGGAGCCAGATGTGTTCGCACCCAGCAGCACAGCTGGTGCATTTTGCAGTGCTCTGCAGAAATGCTGCCGGCCATTGGAATTGGATAATGTGCTTTAGGCAGGTGCTGTTCCCAGGCTGAACAGCTCTGCCTTTGTCCTGGGTATGTGACAGTGGCTCTTGCTCTGCCCTGGCTCAGCCATGCTGGTCCCAGAGCTGCTCCAGGGCTCTCTGCTCCTTGGATCAATTCCCCTCCCCCAAAAAAGGTTTGGGGAGAAGTTTCTTGCACACCTCTGGTTTGCAATGTCTGTTTTGCAAAGAAATTGGCTCGGAAGGCTTGTGGTAAAACCCCAGCAGAGCTGGAGTTAGCTCTAGCTTTATGAGAAGCAAAGTCTAGGTTGTAGGCTTTGAAGAGAAACAAAAAGAAAAAGTAGATCATGTGGTGGTAAGTTAATTAGGTGTAGCACTCCCTGAGTACATCTGTACCCTGTCGATGGCATTGACTATATGATGCCATCAACAATTTCAGTTCTTTCAGTACTGAAATGAACTGGTACTGGCTAGAACAAAGAGGACGGAGCTGCGCTGCCGTCGTTGGAGTAGCATACTGAGAGAGCAGAGCGGGCAATAAATTATAGTAGTCCACTTCCACTAGCGGCTGTGCACTATTAAGCTGCTAATTTTAGTCCCACTTGATAAGAGGACAGTGGTGCTGACTGCTGTATTCCTAGATTTCAAACTAAAGTACTTTCCATTAACAAAGATGAGGATCTACTGACTTGAACTGGAAGAATAAGTGTCTCCTGCTCATTGAATTGGCTCCTTACGCTCCCCTTCTGTTGAGCTGCTCTGCATTAGAGATTAGTGTCTCTACCTGATTCCTTATGACTTCCTAATTCCTAAAGAATGCATGGTCACCCTAATTGCAATGTATAGTGGAACATCTCCTTTTTTTGCCATAGATACAGCTAGAGCATCAGACAGTATTTTGCACACAGTCTTGTAGCGATGATCTCTAATTATAGCCATACTCAGCTGTAAAAATGGGTGTTTTGCTTTGTTCCATTGGAGAAGGAACTTAATTACAGAGCCATGAATGTTGTGCTTACAAGTGCCAGCATGTCCAAATGACAATAAGAGATTCATTAGGAAAGCTGCTTTGTGGTACAGGCAACATTCCCTCTCCTCTGCCTGTGTATTAAGTCATTGAGCAACATAAATGTTAACCTATTATGAAAATCAAAACTTAGAAATGACTCCAGTTTCACATGCGAGGATGGCTCAAAATTAAGAAAACAAGCTCAGTCTTGGCAGGCTTATAATATGATACGCACTCTTTGTCAACTCATTTAATATGTGATTATGATTATCAGCTCTAATAATAATGACCAAATAAGCAATTAACAAGGCTGAGCTTGGCATGGGCTTAAGACAGAAATGCTATGTGAGCAATCTGAGTCTTGAAAATGAAAATTGTTTCACTCTAATTTTTCTTCAATAGTAGTTAAATGAAGTGCTTGAGAGGTTGTATGTCAAGCTGGAATGCGGTGAGTGCCTCCACAGCTCCTCTTGCATCCATAAGCATGATGGGACACTGGCATCAAACTGAAACGAAGGGTAGAGAAAATCTTTGTAGCTCCCTTGTTTTTCTGGTGGGCAGCATCAAATAGAGAACTGGTCATCAAAAGTTTGGGCAGGGATTTCTTTTCTGTTCATGATACCTCTCAGGGAGGCAGATGGTGACAGTTTCAGTGCTGGGAGACCTGGAACGAGGTTTGGGGGGTGGAGTGGGGTGCAGAGGATGCTCAGCTTTGTCTGTCATGAAATTTTGGTACTTATCTTTTTTTAAAACTTATTTTAAACTTTTTTTGGGCGTAAATCATTTTATCAGAGCACTTCCTGCATTTTCACCTTTTCCCTGATTTTTATCTAAATCTTGGTAGTATTTGGGGTACTGACATGATACGGCCATGGCTGATCATGCCCATCAGCTGTGTCTGGACCCCAAATGGACTCCCAATCATGTGAGAGCATCCCAGGACCAGGCAGGTTGCTTGATTTCCCCATCCTACGGGAGCCCTGAGATTATGGGGTCTTCCCTGGTCTCTTGATGGTCTCTGCCAGCCCGGTGGGGATGAATCTGCCTCCCGGGGAGTGATTGCATCTTGTTGCCTGATGGTGTGGCTGACCTCGGTCTCAGGAGATTCCCACCTCGGCTGCAGAAAAGCATTCCGTGGGACTGTGACTTGAGTAACAAGTGTGATAACAAAAATCCCTCTGTCCTGCTGCCAGCATCTCCTCTGGTTGGCTCTTCTCACTGCTCCAGTGGGGCTCTGGGCAGCCTGATTGAGAGCTGGATCCCATCAGATAACTCCCTACAGCTTGGGTGATTAGTGGCGGCTCAGGAGTCTGGAGGATTTGTGCATCGTCCTAGCAGGAACAGATTTTCTGATACCTGCCACTTAGATCTGGGCCAAAAATATGTTATAACATCGGGCATCCACCTGTTGTTCCACATTTCCCATTTCGGACCCAGTCAGCATCTGGCAGTACAGCTGTAGGAAGCTGGTGGGATGGTGCTGCCCTCCTTCCCAGTGCTGGTGTGTTAAAGGATAGCAGCCCAGGGCTGCCGCCACATAGCTCTGGGAAGAGAGGACTTAATCACGGAAATAAAAATGAGTAATAACGCAAAAACGCTAAGTCATCCCTGAGATTCATTATTAGCTGAGCTCTATGAAGAGGTGATGGTTGGGAAGCAAAGCTGCCTTTTGAGGTTCGCAACCAAGTCCATGCTCAGCAGCTCCAACGGCAAGGCCAGGCTGGGTATTAACAGAAGCAGATCAAATTATCTCAGTCTCTCATCAGCCTCATATTAGAACAGGGCTGAGAGATGCTGGTGCTTAATATGGAACAAAAGGCATTCGGGATCCTCAGGCATATTATTGACTCTAAGTGCAATTTGCTCTCACTGGCACATGTCTCATTTATGTTTTTAAAGAAAATCTTTTAAAATGTTATTTGTCGTGCTTTTGGACTGGCCAGGGCCTGCTGGAGAGTAATGCGTCCCTATGACAGAGGAGCTCTGATGGCATATCCCGCTAATTCATCATTCCCAAATTGCATCCTGATGATGTATTACATTAATACATCATCAGAAACGCAGCGTGCTGATCACTAGATCTTTAATGATGTATTTGTGTGAACTCTGATCAAAAGGCCACCCTTATGTTGATATATTACTCAACAGCATAACCAGCCCTGTTTGGCAAAAATGCGTTGTATAAAGCAAAGAACCTGGATTTCCTAGTGTGAGCTGGAGACAGCAGATGCATCTTTGGTTCCGGTATACATAGTGGTGTAGTGAGGACAAATATGAGAGCAAAGCTGCTCTGAAGTACACTTATTCGCAGTCTGATTTAGGGACTCGTACTAGCTGAACTGAAGTGCAAGGCCTTAAATGCTGGTTGTATTTGCTTGGGCTGGGTATAAGACATGCGATAATAACTAGCTTAAAGGCTGTTTTTTCTTGTGGCTTGGAAAACCACAAAAGAAACACTGTTAATCTTGTGTTTATGTGCTCAGTGGTCCTTCAGCCAGATGGTGTAGGAGGTGTTCAGTACTGTAAAGTATTTAATGCAATATATTAAAATGGCTTTCTCTGTGTTACTCTGGTGGGAAGGGAGGACAGGGAATATATCTCATGATCTTTAGCTCTTAGTATCCAGAAGCTCAGACCATGACCAGGTCTTCATTTTGCTTGGAGGAGGATCACGGAGGTCCTCCATGACAAATCTTGGTTACGGGACAGTTTTGGTATTGTTACCACTACAGAACGATGCTTGGGATTTAGCAGGCTTTTATTGCTGAATGGGAAAGTCTGTGGTGGGCAAGAAAAGAGACCAGTAGGAGATCTTTCTCTGAAGAAAGGAGTCTATTGGATTTTTTTTTTTTTCCTGACTTTGACTGAATCCTGTTGTAATACGGGATGGCTATACTTCTAAAGTGCATGGCTTACAGTATCTTACTTGTCATGGGTTGTGGCAGGTTGGGCAAGAGGCATGTGACAACATGTATGGGGCAGGGGGACCTGAATGCCTTGGTCTTGGCTCTGAGCTGGCTGTGCATAAGCAAACTCCTGGCTACCAGCTGCAGACCTGTGTTTGTGTGCCTGGTTCCCTGGCTAACACAGCCCCATGGAGTCAAAGAAACCTCCTATCACCCTCCCCTGACTCAGAAAGGAGCTGTTTGTGTTGCCCAGCAGTGGGACACCCTGCTCACCTTTACCCTGTCCTCTCTCTTAGGACAATGTGTTCAAGGCCAGCCACGAGCCCCTGAGCATCTTGCCTAATTCTTCTTTCAGTTGGCAAATCTTGTAAGGAAGTTCAGTTCCTTTTTCTGCGTATATTCTTCATTTTACAGGACATACTAAACATTGAGTACAGTCTCAGCACCTTCATCCTAATGTTGTTGTACCATTTCTAGAAAAGTACCTTGGATGAAAAGTGCAGTTTGCTGAAAGACAAATTTTTGTTGGTAATAGAGCAGTCCCAGATAAGGACTATTTTAAGTAATTCCTCACTGAGACCCAGAGGGTTGGAGATAAGGGTTTGTGTGTCTTCCTGCTACATGTGCCGGAAAGGGTAACGTTAATCCCAAGAGCAATTGGAAACGTCACCGGCACAGGAGTTACCGCCAGGGACCCATGGGTCTGCACGAAGAGGCGACTTTGACAAAATCCATAATGCCAGAGCTCGAGCGGGATTGGTTTTGGAAGATGCTTCTCTTGCCCAGCCAAAGCTTTCACCTTCCTTTGGTTTCAGCTCTGTCTCTTATCTCTACGGTGGGTCACTCCTTGGGATAACCCATGATCCAACAGTCATCGCCAGCAGCTGCCCCACAGCTGGCGAAGGGCACCCCTTAGCATGTGATCAGCAAAGTGTGTCACATCTGGGCAGTGAGGGGTTTCAGGGGCCATCCCACATCAGTGCAGCCAGCCAAGTGATGGGGATGCCCTTTGGGAATAGGGTAGCATCTGCCTTGGATTCAGTGCTTTTGCTATCTGACATTCTGCTTTGAGAGTATGGCTACTGGCCTTGCAAGTCCCACTAGTTTTCCATTTCAGGAAAGCTTTTCAGTTTTTGGAGATTATTTTCTTAACTCTTTGCTACCTGAGAGCTCAGAGCAGAGAGATTTTTCTTGTAGGCTCCAGGCCAAGTTGTAATGTCACTCTAAAATAGAAGCAACAGCGGAGGCAGCAGCGGTGTGAAATCTTTCTTATTTGATTTTGATTGAGTGCACTGTTGGTAAGGCACTACAATGCCCAGAGTCAGATCTATATTTCAACGTTTCTGGAGAGTTCATGTCCCCGCCTCCTGTTGCGTGCTGTAAATAACCTTGTTTGAGTGCGACGGTGCTTCTCATTTCTCATCCTTCACATCTCCCTGGGTGGGAATCCGTGTATGACTTTAATCTGAGCTCTCTGCTCTGTTCTGAGCAGGCCGTGGAAAAACTTTAGGCAGCAGGAAAATGCTTGAGGTGGGGGGGTTGGACAAGGTGATTCCAAGATGTCCCTTCGAACCTCAGTGATACCATGTGAACTTCATGAAACACGTGATGATTAGCAGTGTAAGAATGGCAATTTTAAACCAGAGAGAGACAAGCCTGTGAGATGGCTAAAACTGTAGACACCCAAGTGGCACCTTCTGTCTGGACCTGAGCAGATCTCGAGCAAGTTCTGCAGGAATTAAAGGGCCACGGCTGATCTATGGGTAGATGTTCTGACCCAGACTCCACTTTATAGCAAGTGGTAGTTTAGCAGCCAAGGTTTTAGTGGGAGGGGGTGACAGGATGGGGCATCTTTTTTCTTGAGGAAGGCTGAAGTGACTACTTCAGCAGGCCAATGGCTTTTCAAAAGCAAGGTGTATTGCTGATTTTGTGATGATCTGTATGGAAAAGAAGCCCCTACCAATTTTATAGAGGATATAATACACTGAAGGCTCAGGCAAAATATGGTTAGCATGGTGTAACCTGCTACCAAACATCAGCTGAGGTATGGTAGCAGCCTATATGCACGTTCCCACTTTGCAACAAAATCAAAATAATACCACTTAATTGTCTGTCAGTGCAGAATAAGCTCAACAGTGTTACTTTTCATGTTGCATTGGTCAACGCTGCTTATGAGGAAAATCACCCTAGCTCGGTACCTGTGTGGTAACTTAACAAACTCGGGTCCGTCGTGGCTGAGCCCTGTGAAATGGAATTGTTTTTGGCTCACAACAGGCAAACTGAGATTTATGGTGTCTATTGTCACTTCAGTAGATATGAGGGATGTATCAGTTTTCTTAGGAGGTACCTACAGCGTTCGTTGAACAGCACTTCCAGTGCGTGCCCAAGAGCCGCCTTGGCTGCTTGGCAAACCTGTAGGGGGAAGTGGCCTTTCCTCTGGCTCTGGAGGCTGCTGAAAGCACAGAGCCCCTCAGACACCTCAGCATCAACCCATTCTTGCTTGCTGGGATGGCTTGGGTTGGTTAATCATGGCTGGGGCTGTGCTGAGGCCCCAGTTAGCAAACAGACGTACCATGTGGTCTGGTGGTCCTTTCTAGAGAGGCTTCAGATGTGTGCTAGCAAAGGGTAGTGACATCTCCCTTGGGTCTGGGCCTCGTTAAGTGCAAAGTGGGGGCTGTACGCACAAACTAAAGGAGGGCTGAATGCTCTCAAGCCAGCTGTGCAGACAGTCAAGGCAGAAGTTGGAGGACTGTGTTTGAGCAAGCCTGACTTCACATTGCTGTGCAGAAATACCCTCTGAAAAGCATCACGATGGTTGCTTCGGAGTTGATGGTCCAATCACTCCTGCAAAAATTTTGGATCATATACCTATGGGAAGAATCACATTCACTTTTTGTTAAGAGCATTTTTGAGGGGGAAAAAAGAAAAAGTAGATATTTTGTGAGGAGGTCAAATTGATAACATTACTATGAAAGACTGTCTAAAATTTGATAAGCATTTTGGGTCTTTTTCTTGCTAGAAGTAGTTTGAAATGAGGAAACCAGGCCTCCCAGGGCCTGCCCTGGGGAACAGGCACAGTAATTACTGTCCCCTGTGTGGTTTCTGTGGTAGGGGAAGGAGACAAAGTGAAATGCAGTTATGTGGATGTGCATGTTTGCTGTGAGTATCCTGGTACTTCAGCTGGAAAGATCCATTTTAAATGTTCCTAATTAGCTTTCCATTGAAAGTTGGCAAAAGAATCCTTACCACAGCCCTGGACCTCTTGATTCAACCTCTCTGTGAATAGGGCCAAATCCTTCGATGGAGTGGGATTCACTGACCCTGCCATAGGTAAGTTTTTTTTAGCCTTTCTGTGTAGGTTAGTCACCTTGGGTTTATTTATAGCCAAAAGAGTGAAACATTTGCCTTCAGAGAGTGATTCATCTCCTTTTCCAGCAGATGTCTAAGTCGGGTGAATTACCCTTTGCGTGTATCTATCCTTGAACTCCAACAGTGAGGAAGAGCAGCCAAGTTAGATGTATAACTATTGGTCATATGAAATTACATTAGATGTATCTTACCCATTGTGTGTATTCTATGAATATCACAGATGTCATAACATTTTGCACCAATAGAGGTTTATAGCATTATTTAAAAAGAAAAAAGTGAAAACATGTCCAAACCTTTTTCTACAACCCCCCTTTTTTTTCTGGCTGTCTTCTAATGTGTTCTCCATACACTTCATGAGCAAAATTTTTTTCTCTTTTGGTAGAAGTTTTTTTTTCCCTCCCTCAACCAGGTTTGGTCTGTAGGCTGACTAGCCTATAATTGAAATAAGCAACAGTTAGTATGAGTAACCTGTGATTGAGCCCAGAGCAAAACAAGGAATGAGCAGATTAGCTGCCACTGAGTAATTCAAATTCCTAAGCAAGACAGGAGATAAAGAAAAGAGCTGGGTGATGAGTAAGCAGAGGCATTACCAGCCTCAGACAAAGAACTAGGAAGATTATTGTAGTGGATCCTTTGCTTGGAGCAGAAAAGAACTGAACTTCACTGGAGCATCTTCAGGTTCCGAAGATTGTGCTACCAGGGACTGCCTATCCCTCCTTACTGCCGTGCAGCTCCATGTGTAGCCCTGAAAGCTCTTTTCAGAGGATGGCTTCCCTTCCCTTGCTGGCTGGCAATGGTTGCCTGATGCTTGGACTCAGCCCTCTGATGACAGAGCTGAAAGAAAACTGCACCTGATCTTGAGATGGCCTTTGACGGTCTGTTCAGCTCCAAGCGCGTTTTTAAATCACCCAGCTACCGCAGACACTAACATTTCTATGCTGTTTTCTTCACTAATGTTTTCTGTAGTTGTATATATTCCCTTTGTAAATCTAAGGAGCGGGAGAAGGCCAAAGTCTAGCATCAACCCAGCTGTTTAAACCTGTTTTAATGTCAAGGCTGATATTACAGTACAACTGCTTACTCTGCTGGGTGGCCAAGAAACCATGGGAGACAGGAAGGAGTCAGTCCCTGCCCAGACTTGACAAAAGGACCTGGCTTGACTTGTGTGAAGCACAAGGTGCAAGTGAAGAGTAGCTCAGTGCAGTCACACCTCACTGCTGCGTGCTGACAAGAAGCCTGAGGACAACAAAATTGCCTTTTGTTTTCTGAACGCTCTGGGAAGGGTTATGGAGCATCTAAGCCACTGCCTCTGCATCGTAGCCTCCAGAGCTGGGTTGACTTCTGTTGCAGTGACATTTGGCGCTCTGGAAATGCTCCCCGCTGCAAGGGCTGAAGATCACTTGGACATTCCCACCCAGATGTGGTCAGAAGGCCACCTCTGTCATGCACTTGCACCCCGAAGAGGTGCCAGAGGCACTGGTTGGCATCCAGTGAAGTAAGTTCAGCTACTGCATGATATCAACGATATTTAAAGCAGTACAAGATTAGTTGTCTGGAAAGGAGAATGGCTGAGGCTGGTGGGTCACATATGATCTAGGAAGGGTGGGCACGGTCAATGCTTCTGTTAAAGACAGTTACTAGAAACTCTTTCTTGCCATTTCCGATTAACAGACTGAAGCATTTCCCTCGTGAACTGAATTCTCCGAAGCCCCACCAATGATGAATGAAAACCAGAGAAGATAAAAAGTTACGTGAAATTTTTTGAGACTAGCTTCCTTGTGATGACCAAGAAAAAAAGGTTAAATCCCTGTAATTTGGGGTTTGAGGTTTTTCAGTTTAATTTTTAAGAGTTAAGTAGGAAATTGAGACTTGGAACTCAGAATATTCAGCATGTATAGCATATGTTACAATGTAATGTCATGACAGGCTTAATTGCTGATAATCATTATAAACTAGCAATGATGGATGGGGCAGAGAAAAGGGATGGAGCCAATGACCTTGGAGCATTCAAAGGTAAAAAGACTCAAGGGCTCAATTATACCTTTCCCTGCGCTCCCTCTGGTACCTCAGTACTTGCTGGTGCCATTGTAAATTAAGGCAGAACTTGGCTCTCTTTCTCAAGGCAGACTTTCTGTATGCATTTTTGGGCTGTCTGCAGGGAATCTCAGTAGTCGGCACAATGTGTCAGTAGCCTGCAGTTCAACAGAAAGATCCCGTCATAACAAATCTGAAGAGCAAAGAACTGCACCAGTGGTCTTATGACACACAATATGTCAATATTGTGTGAAACTGGATATTCCTACATCAGCAAACTAGCCAGTGTCCTTTCTGGATGTTTGGAGGTTAGAGTCACTATTACTACTCCAGGTGCATTAGCTTGGAGTTTATTGTTAGTGGACACTCCATGGATGTAATAGCAGTATTTAACATGTCTGGAAAAAAACCCAACCTTCTTTTTTATAGGGACACAGTTCTGAAAAGTAGTTTTTTGACAAGCAAATATCAAAGGGATAAAATAATTTTACATCTTTTTTTAAACTTAGTAATAATTAAGTGTTCATGGAAAAACTGGTGCTCAGCATCTGTTCCAGTTTTTCATCAGTATATGCGTATATTTCTTGGATATTTGTGCCAGCAAGGGCCCTAGGAACACATGTAACCCTAAGTCTGTGACCGATGTCACTGAAATCAATTGGGGTGTTGACTTGCTTGTAAGCTTTGACGGCAGGAATCTTATTGACAGGAAAGAATAACACAGGAATTAAGATTCAACGTCTTGTCCTGAAAGTGATGTCTTTTAATTTCAAGAATTCAAGTTGACAAATGGATCTGTACCGCAAGAGCTGTTGTGATTGCTTCTGAAATGCTTTCCCAGAGCGTACTGCACCTGCTAAGTGAAAGCCTCCTGGAGTACAGTTTTATCTAATTGTGACGAGGATGATTATGAAATGCATCCATTACTTAGATTGCATGAGTCCTGTCAAAATAGGGATCCATTATGCTGGGAATGATGCATGCGCCAGATACTGCTATTTTAGCAAGCTCATTAGGAAACCCAAACAGATGAAAGGTAGGGGGTAGAAGAAATATATTTTGTGAGCTAATATAGGGCTCAGGAACAATTTTTCTTTTATGCTTGTATGTCTTTGCTGTATGGCAAAACTTATATGGTGCTTTAATTAAAGTCACAAAACAGGTCTTGGTTAAGAAATGTGTTTATTAACTTTACACTAGCTATTCACATAATGATGATTCTGATCTTTAAATGTTAACTCCCAGGTTTCCTGGATAACATGAAAATTTAAATGTTCCTTGTAGGAGCATATGTTATTTTACAGCTTCTAGAGCAATGTGCTCCAAGTAGGGAAAAGTAGCTTTCTGACTAGAAAAAAAATTCTTAAGATAATATTTGAGAGGCAATTCACAAAATCTATGTGTTAATAGAGACAACAAAAACTTGCTTGCATTTTTTTCCAAGTGTGTGCTTACTTGTGACATTCTTGAAATAAAGTATAGGTTAAAACAATGGCTGTCATATACAGCATGCCATAATCATTGTGAACTTGACGGATAAGAAAATTGTGTCTGAGCTGTGAACTGAGAAAACCTTTGTTGGGATTAAACAATTCAACACAGATGTGCAAGAAGGAAGCAACAGCAAACTGTGGGTCTGAAGTTTTCTTGTGTCATTGGTAGTGACTTCAAACGAAGTACAGGAGAGCACCAAACCCACCTCAGTGATCATCCTACTTCTTATCAGGCTCAATGTCAAATAAGTGTCACAGAGATTTAAAGCCTCAGTGATAAGGGTCCGATTGGAAATGCATTTCTATTACGCATTTATAGCAATGTGATACTACCTGTTAACCAAACAGAATTTAAAACACTTGAGCTGTTGTGAGATGCAATTCTCATGGTCCAATACTAATTTTCATTGATCACTTTTATGACACAATCATCATCTTTGAGATTCAGCTTTTGCTGCAAACTTGAGGCCGCCATAGTTTGGGAATATAATAACCTGTGACTTACTAATGAGACAGCCTAAGGATCTCTGCATGGCAATCGTTTAAAACCAGTCTGGGCATGGGTTGTTTATCAGGCCTTCTCTGCTATAAGGAGCGTTTGCTGCATTCAGATTTCAGCTACAAGATATTTATCGGACCTAATATTGAGGTGAGCTGCATTCACGGTGATGGGATCAAGGTTTTCAAATGTGAGTAGAGGTGGCTTGAACACAGCTGTATCTGGAAGGGCATTGGTTTTTTTTCTCCCTGGAAGAGATTTGATATGAATGAAAAACAACCATTTGTATATCAAATGCCATAGTCAAAATGGAAGAGGTTTTAAATCCTGGAGTGCATGTGACAGTTTTACTGGCACACATATAGGTCAGGCAGTTGTCCTGTATAAAGTGGCTGTGATTGAGAAATTAATAGAAATACTAGTGGAAAAGCCAGCTTTACCAGTAGCTTTGAAGAGGTTTGAGTCCACATACTTCACTGGTAGCACTTAGCGCTCTCTTTCCATGTATATAGATAAAATCAGGATGGCAGCTGTAGCGATATAAAACTTAACCTCGTTAATGGACACCATAATTTCTTGTAACAGTCTTAAATTGTAAATGCCACTGTTTACTTCTGACTGTGGCTGGTGTAATGAGGATAAGAAATGCACACATTAAGGTTTCTTTGCTGTCACCCTTCCAGGCATAAATATGAGACGTGAACTTTTACCAGCTGGAATGGTTATTCTGGTGAATCATTAAATTTCCTTTCTCTGGAGTTATTAAAAAAAAAAAAAACCCTCTCTGGCCCCAGTGAATGAGTGACAACTTCCACTGGATGACAGTCAGAGGAAAAGCAAAAGGCCGCATCCTCTGCTGGGGCACGCTGGCTGAGTTTCGTGGGTGCTGCATCAATTTGCACTGACAGACTGTCTGGCCCAGTGGCTATGAAAAGTTCAACATGAGCATTGGGAGGGTTAGGAGAAAATAGCTGAATAATTTTTCAGCAAGGTGCCAGAGAGAAAAGCACATGGTATATTCAAAACAGTCTTTCCCTTAATTAGTGCTTTAAGTGATGCCAGACTGTATGATGTGTGTCCCATTCTTTAGGATTAATGAGCAGCTACCATTACATTTTTATCACTTAGGGCTTGGCAAATACACAGCAAAATGAAAACAATTTGGAAAAAAAAATACAGCTTAAAACAGTCATATTTACAAAAAAGATAATTGGTTATATGCAGCCTAAGGTGGAGGTATTACAATGGCTGTTTTTAATCAGTTCATACATCAAGATTGAGAATATGTGTATCTATGGGACTATCTTGCGGTGACCATGACTAATTATGCGCACCAAGTGTGCATTGCTTTTGGTTATAAACAAGCTAGAGCAAGAAAATGCTGATACAGAGTTCAGCCTGAAGTTTCCCAGGGGCTCCGAGTCTGTCAAATTAGCAGGACAGAAATATCTGGTCTTGTGTTAAGAGTTGCCTAAAACTTCTACTTTTTCTCTGTAGCATCTTCTTCACTTCAGTGGGCATCTTCATGGACCAGGTACTCACATCTTTATTTCTCACCTTCTGTGCTCTGTTTTGCTACCCCTGGGTTTTCTGTTTTTGTTTCCCATGCTTAGGCTTTGGATCTAGGACTGCTTAATGCAGACACTTGTGTCTAGCGTCTGCATTTAAAATGTGATGGGGGTGCGTGTGCATACGTGGAGCTTTTTTTGTGTCCTTTTTTTTTTTTTTTCCTTCCAAGATCAGGACCTTAAGCACAAAATTTATCAGCAAAGAGTGATAGGATGGAATTCACTTGATAACTTTCTGAATTGGGCTGGTTTGTTGAAATAAGGTTTGGGGTTACGAGCAGTATCTTGTGTACTTGTGCCGCACCATTGATTGTAATACATGCCAGTGAGCACGGGGATTGGAGCTTGCTGCTCATCTATAGTTTTTAATCTCAAAAAAGATGGAATACTTCAAGATCGGTTTTAGGACCAAGCTAATTTAGATCGTATTTTTCCTTTAAATGACTTGGAGGGGAAAAACCCATTGATTTCACATAATCCTTCCATACAGCAGATAAAAAAAAAAGTGCTTTGTTTTAGGCAGATTAAAAAGTATTAATAAAGGAACAAGAATACTAAAGTTAGCAAGTGGTCAAAGGACAAATCCTTACCCACGGTGTTTTAGCAGCAAGAGCCGTTCAACCAGTTGTTGCAGATCCTCATTCAAGTAGATCTGCTGCCTGTGCTGAGCTGAGCCCCTGCATCCTGGGATGGGGCTCTAACCGCTGCGCAAAAATTCCTGCTGAGCTTGTATGTGCTCAGCCTCTTCTGCCTCCCCTGAACTGGACAATCATTTCAGGAGGGAGTAGAGCTGTAGGTAGGGTTGGAGGTTGCCTGTCTGTAGGACTGCCTCACACAAAATGCAACACCTCAAGCAGAGGGTGTTTCCTGCAGGGAGGACAGAAACTGGCAGCACTCCCACCTGCACCCTGTGCTTGTGGTAGCCAAGGGAGGAGGGAAGTGCCTTGGACAAGAGAAAAAGTAGGAGGGGAAAAAATTATCACCACAGAGGCTGGAATTGGGCTTTGTTTCCTTAATCTGGAGGAAGCAGTTTAATGACCAAATTATAGGATCTAGGACTGGGGTTTACGGTGACTGTCACCACCTTCATGTTACTAGGAGTTGAGTCCTTCCCCTTTTCCTGTTACTTTTTTTGATCTGAAAGCATTTTGTAAATTTTTACTGAAGCGTTTTAGTAAATTTAAGTTCAATTCTTTAATAGTTTCCAGTTGCATTCTTTGGCAATCTTTCTGTTCTCCAGAAACAATTTTCCTACTTTTAGTTAGCAAGTGAGCAAATAATTTAATTTCAAAGAATCAGTAAGCATAGACAAATCATGATCTGATTAATCTAAACTATTCAGTGCTGTGAGAACTCTTTTCCCCCCATTGAATGCAAATCCTTGGTAAGACAGAGTAGGAATGCTTGAATGGATCTAGAAATTGCAAAATAAGAGTATGTGCAAGCAAAACCATTACATGCCTATGGATTGAAACCCTTTCCCTCCCTGATGAATAAACCACATGATTTAAAACAAAAGGGGGAAGGCACCACCAGTCTACCTTTTCAGCTAGGTCTCTTCTCTCAAGAAAGATGTTGATCTGTGCCACCTGAGAAGACGTGGGAAGAAGGGAATGCACATGAAATTTTCATAAACGTTCCCATAAGTACCCCCGTTTGTCTCCATCTTTTTACTTTGGAAGCACAGTGGATTCACATTTGAGTCTTATTTGGGGATCTGTGGGTTGAAACATCAGCTGCTCAAAGAGAAGGTACCAATTCAGATTTTTTGTTTTAAAGATGGCTTTATTTATATATTCTTACACAGACTTATTTATATACTAGACCACAACAGCTAAAAATGTTCTTTCAGTTTCTCTGATTGCCAGGACTAGTGTGATCTGATAGAATAACTTTTAGTAGCAGGGTCTCACTGAGAAACTTTGGATTTTTCAATAAAGGGAGATGTAATTTCTAAGGAAAATCCTACATTCAAGAACTCTATTTGTTTCATAGATGGGACAGGAGAGGACAAGTGTACCCAAAAACCTCTTAAACATCACTGCCCTACAGTCTAAACTAAGAAGGATTTCTTCCATTTTTTTGTTAAATGGAGCCCATTGAGGACAGCAATCTACATGAACTGTTCAAGGGAACCCTTGGCAAATGTTGGGGGGGGCTGGGGAAGCCATAATGGCAAGCACAGTTACATATTGAAGGCAAGTTGCAGCTCAGTGTGGGGAAAAAAAGCTGGCTTCCACCTAAACTTAAATATTCATGTTATTTGCTGGAAACATGGAAGGAAAGAAATGTTGACACCTTCCTATGAATGTGACTTTTTTTTTTTTTTTAATTCTTGAAGAATCCAAGTTTAGCTGTGGAGCTAGTGCTGTGAACTTCTATTTGTCATCACTTTTATTCTGTCAAGACGTCTTTCTGCCTATAGGTAGGAGCTTTAGTGAGTTTGAGAAAAATGTCGAAGGAGTGAAAGTGAGTTCCCTCTTGTAGGCAGGGCTGTGCAGCTTCAACCACATGGAGACGTGGGGCTGTACTGTTTTCTCTGTCCTTCGGAGTTTCCATTGTTTTACAAGCAGAGGGCAATCCTAGGAGTTTGTGTATGGAACACAAACTCTGAGAAGGGAGAGAGCCATACTTACTCTGTGCTACTGCTCGAAAGATTCCCTTCGACCTGCTTGGGCTCTGGCTCAGGTTTGTCATGGATTACCCTGCCCGTTCTGTGCTTTGTGTTGCTTTTTTGAACACCAGAGCTTTACAGGGAAGACTGGTGAAGACGTAACTGCACATAGAGCAAGATGTGAAAGGAGCTGGGCGGAAAAGCTCTAGGTTGTAGGATGCAACAGGGGAAGGGACAGAGAAACTAGATGGTATCAACAAAGGGCAAGTAATAAATGTTCAAAAGAACACAATGGCTAAAAGCACAATGATACTAAGAGCAGATGTGCTGTACATGAAGCAAATCTCGTTCACCGCTGGCTTTGCTCGAACCTGGGAGCTCACCCCCAGCATGCAGCATAGCTCAGGCAGGACTGGCAGTGGTGCTGATTAGGGTGGTGTGTTTTATGATGGTACTATTAAGCAGGGTTATTTATACCATCATACTTCTCACTTTATCGCTTGCCGAGTTCAAAGCGTTCTCCTTTTGGATAATGAAGCTCAATGTTTTCATACCTTGTGATGTCCCATTATTCTGCAGAGACACCAATGTCGGTAAGGTACGGTGAGCTGACAGTTTTATTCATTGACTACTGTTAAATACTCATATCCTGTATGGAGCTATTATGTGTGTTGTACTTTAGATAATGGGCTGTAAATAATAACGAAATCTAGTCACTGAATGCCCTTATAGGTGACATTAAATTTCATGAAGAAATATGTTAAAGCCATGTGGAAATAATTTCCACAAGACAGCCTTAATTTTCAGCCTCAATTTCTAAATAATGCCTATTAGGTTCTGTGGCCTCTAGAGATTTCATTTTTAGTCAACGATGACAAATGAAATTTCTTAAGAATATCAGTTCACCAAATAGGCCCGCATGGTATTTTTACGTTACCCTGGAAGCCTTGGAGCATTGCATCATCTTTAAAAGTTGAAATTTATGTATATAAAACCCCAGTGTTCTCAGGTGCTCTGCGGTAGGCTCGAAGGGCTGAGATGGCTCTGGAAAGCAGCTGAAGCAACAACGGCAGGCTGGCCAGACTAGCCGTCTCAATGAACAGCCAGCCTTTGCTCTTGGTGAGGTAGTCTCTCATGAGCACAACATTTCCTGATTCCTGACTTTCAATATGCCAGCTACACTTTTGGAGCTGACATCAGCAAATTTTTTAACTTTTCTGGAGTTGGGAACTGGTTTCCAGAACCTTTAGATGCTGAGGCTTTTCTGTGGCTTGGAGAAAGGAAACAGAAATACGCATTTTAAAAATACTTCTAATACAGAAGAGCTCTAGCACACGTGCACCTCAGTAGCATATTTAGTGAAATCACTGAAGAAATGGCTTGGAGGCAGGGAGGGGGCCTTGCTGTGCAGAGCAGCTTCCACAGGTTGCAGGAAGGTGGAGCTGAGTACCCAGAATTTTGCGTTTGCTATGGTGCTCCTGTAGCAGCCAGAGGTTTCAACTGAACTGGGAACTCCCATTAGAGCAGGTACCATAAAAATACCCAAGAAGGATGTTACATGCCTCACCCACCTTTAGTTTAGTTTAGGTTTTAGGGCAAAACAACCATCAATTTCCTTTTATAACCAGTGGGGACAAAAGAACATACGGAGAGCAATTGTTATCTTAGCAGAACATGGGTTATCTTATGGAATTATCTTTCTCTCCCCATTAATAAAGGAGTTTTGGAGAGTTGCTTAGTATGAGCACCCACATTTTTGTATGTTAATGGGTAGTCCACATGGACAAAAGGAGACAAAAGCTTGGGAGAGGAGTCAGATTTGCCCAAGGTTAGTAGTTTAGTCAGGAGTAAAATCCAAGACTTGTGGCTTGCAGTTCAGTTCTCTATCCAGTAGAGAATATGCTTCCCCTTGGAGGAAAAAAAATAAGGGAAGGAAAAGAAGCCAGCATGGATTTTTCACTGAGCAGTAGATAAGAGCTAGACATAAGAAATACTTGTAGAGAAAAATGAATCTGATGGTATTAGGTAGGACATCAATGGACAATTCCAGTATAGGAGAAGGCTTCTCCAACGTGATCACTGACCAACACCTGTGGAGTGCGAGGCTGTGTCCTGAAGTGGTACAGCCTCAGTTTTGTGAAGCTCCGAGTGGCTAAGAACAGGACTCTCTACCCAGCGGTCACACGTGTCCATCTTACCTCTGCTGGAGGTCAAACAGTGCGAACAGCAGTTTGTTTTACTGTGGCTGGCTGGCATCAACGCCTCCATATAAAATC
Organism: Sagittarius serpentarius; assembly: GCA_034782735.1. Classification (NCBI taxonomy): domain Eukaryota; kingdom Metazoa; phylum Chordata; class Aves; order Accipitriformes; family Sagittariidae; genus Sagittarius; species Sagittarius serpentarius. The sequence continues at coordinate 19,923,712 of JAVKLA010000040.1, forward strand.
CATATACGTAATGACTTCATACACATTCCTAGAAGCTAACGCCCGAGATCTGGCGCATCAAAATGCAAACGGCACACTAGTAAAATGGAGTCTACCAATGTACCAGGTTTGCTCGTTGAAAAGTAGGATGCAGTCGGACTTTTCTGATCATTTATGAGCAATAAATATTCAGTAGTTTAGAATAAGTGCTTTCCTGCTTTTTGACTGCAGATTCTGGAGGAAAAGCTTGGGGACACATGGGGACAGCTCTTGCTAATGCTGAGGATACCCTTGCATGAATGAAGTGGGCAGGGTTCTCTGCGAATGGCACTGGATGCACAGTGCTGATCTGCAGCAGTCCTGGGACTTAATGCGTCACTCTTGCACAAAGGACTACCTGTTAGCAGCTGGAATAAGCTGCTTGCAGCATCTTGTTTGTGCGTTTGTGTGCTGAGAGTGCTTCCTGCAGCTCAGCTTAATGTACAAAACCTCTCCACAGAGAGGAGGGTCCCACCAGGGAATAGTGGAGTGCAGCTTTTCTGCAGCAGAGCTGCCAAAGGGGTTTTGTTCCAAGTGCTTCGTTTCAGCGTTTCCTGAATAAGGATGATATTACTCAGCTGAAGAGCTTTGCCGTTTGGAGCACAAGCTGGTTTAGAATTGGGCCCAATTTATATGGAATGGGTTTATTTCTGCAGTAACGGTTTCTTCTAGGATGAGAGTGTTTATGGCCTTTCCCTTTGGAATCATTGTCACTCAGACTAGACTGTCTAGACAGCTCGGTTTTCAGGCATACTCGCTGCCCTGTTCTCTACAGTGGATAATAATATGTCAAAGCATAATATTGCCAGCTAAGGGAGACTCTGCAGGGAGAAGTGACTCTGGTATCTCTTTTCTTGGGAGGGAAAGCGGTGAAAGTTCTGTTACTGCTGTTCAGGAGGGGAAGGTCCATGGTCTACCGCTCCTTCAGTCTGCATATCGCAGGTGCGAGAGCCCTAGGGGTGGACCAAGGGGTCTTTGGCTCCCAGATATTTCACTTCATTAAATGCACGCTCCCTTACCCTAAAGTGCAAGAACATCTGGAGCATTTGCAGAAAGGAAAGGAGCCAGGAAGCTTTTAGTTGCCTATTTCAAATAATACGTTCTTTAAAATATGTTTCCTTTTTGGAGAAATAGCTGGTGATCATGCTATGTAAATACTATGATAATAGTTGTCCTCAAGGAAATGGAATAGGCTTTTCCCACCAGCTTGTGATTCCAGATCAAATGGAAGATCTTGACCAGACTGATTTTGGTTTATGTACCCTTTTCTTCAAGGATGCTCAAGAAACATGGGGTGATTTGCCATGCGTGACATGTGGCCAGACCAACCACCACTGTCAATGAAGTTATGGGTGATGTTTTGCCATGTCTTTGAGTCTTGTAGTCTGTGCTTTTGCTCCCTTTGACAGCTTGGTGAAAAAACAGAATATTGTAGAACCATAATTTATTTCAAGTAGATGCGCGCTGGGCCCTTCTGCACAGACTTTGTGATTTTAGGGAGTGTTCAAGTAACTTTTTTAGCTCATCTTAAAGACATTTGGAAGAGAACTGATGACACTACATGAGTGAGTTTTGAAAGGAGGATTCCCTTTCGTAGGCTACTTACAAAAAGGTGTTGCACAACCTTGTTTACTTAAATTATTTGTGGATCCAAAGTTATAATACCTGCCCCAGAATTTCTGCATTTCCCATGGAAATGACTAATTGAACTTGCCACTTGCAGGCCCGTGCCTTGCAAACCGCTCAGGAAGCACAGAAATGCTCCTGAGGCCTTTGGATACTAGTAGAGGACTCCCTCAGCTGTAGAGGATTATGGTTGAGAGAGCACTTATGGGCTAGGCACCCAGGGCTCCCATTGGTATGTGGAGGGAAAAAGGTGCCACTGACATGTTAACCCCCTTTAGGCAGTGGAAATGTGAAAAGTAATATCAGATGCAGTTTCTGTTTAGATATACAGTGTAAATATAATATACTGTGTATATCTACTTATATGCAATATGTAGGGCTGATGGGCAGCCTTAGCACAGCTATCGGTCCTATGGTTATTGCGAACCTGGCGTTTGCCTGTGGAGGGATTCAGAGGGATGTCATGGGCACATCCTTCCCTTCTGGATCATTGACTCCAGTATCTCTGCCAAGGAGACTGTGTCACATAATCCTTTTCAGAAGAAGATCAAGCTCTGTAGTTTAAGACTCTACTACTCTTCACAAAAAGGTTGTTCCAGATTTTCACCGCTTTAATGGTTAGAAACTTTCTTTTAATTTCCAGCCCAGCTATATTCACAGTCAATTTTGTCCCATTTGTTTTTATGCCAGAATCACTCTATACTTTTTTTAACTCCTGTTAGTGGTGTTTTGAGGTCGTTGAGACTGTCTGTCAGTTTTACAATGAAAAGCAATAGAAACATTTGTGGTGGCTTATAGTTAAAATGAGGCAGAGGTGACACTTTGTGGCATCTCAGTAAATAATATCTCATTAAGCACAGAATCAGGTATTCAACTAAAATATAGCACTTCTCTTGATCTGAGACACACACACTTGAGTTGCTGAGGTCCTCTCTAATGGTCTCTCCTGGCCAGCTCTCTCCTGCACACAAGGCAGAAGCAGACAATATCTTGTTGCTTAATGATGCTGCCATAATCTCTTTCAGAGGTTTCTTAAAGTTCAAGTACTTCTCAAACAACATGTCTTGTGTTTGATCTGAGTTGCCGGCAGAGATGATGCTGTTACCCAGCTATCAAGCCTCTGCCCATTTCAGGAAATACACTGACTATAGGATATAAATAAATCTCTTTCAAACAATCAGACTTGCAGTGATTACAAAAACCCAGGCATCCGCTCCCACGCATCCCCTGGGAGCGCCAGCATCTGGCGTTGGCGCCTGCCCTGACTAGGGAAGCTCGCACAGCCTACAAACCAAAAGTAAACCAAAAGGAGCCAATTAACCTTTAATGTGATCAAGATTTGACTGTGAGATTTGCCAGCTTCTCCATGGCTTGAAAAGTTGACAGCTGAACAAATGCAGCAGCAGTTACGAGCGTGGATGTGTTAGATGGGACTTGACATAAAGCGGGGCATTCTTGCATGGGTACTGTTAGAGTAACCCAAAGTGACAAGTTTGTGAGGTTTCTTTTTGTTTATTTTCGGCTCGTCAGGGGATACAAAGTCCCAGAGAATCTGCAGCTGTAGTCCAGGATGGGTTTCAGATCGCAATGGCTGTATTAGTGCTTTGGTGGCTTTTATTGCTCATCCAGGTTTCAAATACTGCACTACACTAAAATTGTCACTCCCTTTGACAGTTGGTAAGACTAATGGAGGGGAAAAAAAAGAGTATATAAATCTTTACTCTTTCAGGAATTCAATTTTGGACTTGACTTTACTCATGAAAGTACCCTGTGGAACAAGTCAAATAGTGTATTTACTCACACGCACTAAAGTTTATGGTTTCCAAACAGTAATTTATCTGTGGTCACTTAGAAGAGATTTTTATGGTATCTTCAGTTGTAGGATCTAAAATATGACCCATTTCATGTCTGCACAGTCAGACTACAAAGCATGCTGGCCTGTTTCAGAGGTTGCTCCCCTTTTATCCTGGTACGTCAGGGCACTGCGTAGGACAGACCTTCACCTTTTCCAAGGATGACAACTTGCCTGCTGAGACTGAAGCTGGGCCTCGTCTACCACCAGCAGCTTCAGCAGATAGGAAGGCCAGTCTCCACGTTGGCCAAGTGGGGAGCTGGTGATGTTCATTCCAGGGAGGTTATAGTAACGATTCGTAGCATCTTGGGACACAAGGAAGGTTGTTTGTTTTTTTTTCCCCAGGTCACATAACAGTATCCCAAATGTCCCAAAAGACCTGGTCCAAAGTTAAAGATGGATGGAGCGAGTCTCAGGTAAGATGGCTATAGGATGTCTCTGTATTTTGATAGGAAATGGTTGTACCTTCCCATGCAGTGGAGTGTCTACAGCCTGGGAGCCAAACTGTACAGTCAATTGTACAACTCCGTTGCGGCCCCTTCTCTGTAGTTGCGTTGAGTTAGCCAACAAAGCATTTTAACGACCTACACGCATGTTTTCTTCTGCTGGTCCTGTGCCTGCAAGGGTGAGGAGGGCAGAGGAGGTATTTTGGAAGCTGCCCTTCTCTGTGTTTTGTTCTGTAAACAGGTAAGTTTCAATTTACACTTTAAGGTTAGCTTTACAAAGAAAAGGTAGAAGACAATTTTTTTTTTTTATTAGAATAAGGAGGCCTAGAAGACGTCTAATAATGCAAAACCCAGTTTTCCTAAAGTGTCTGCTTCAGGTTCTGTGCAGTCAGTGCTGCAAGCTCTTTGCCGGACGTGAGGCTTCCCAGGCAGCGCAGCGCAACGCTGCAGCTTTAATCATGCTTTCCTCTGCAGCCTGTGAGCACATTGCTGCTGATTTGGAACAGACTGTCTGGAAAATGAGCAGCTTTCTGATTTTGAAGGACAAACTCATTTTTTCGAGACTTCAAGGTTGCAACTCGTGATGTTCCCGGCACACTTGTGGCAGTCACCTGCCGGCTGATTTCCCGTTCGTGCTGGCAGTGGCTTTGCCGGGGACGACACAGGCATGAGGAATTGCTGGCTTTGAGCACAGTTGTCATGTTGGATTATTGTCAGAGGGATTCAATGAGCCCATGATGATGATGTTGAATATATACGCCACACAGAATAGTGGTGTGTAGTGTTTCTCCTGCAAACAGCTGATCGAAGCTCACTGAAGACACTGTGTGCGTTATTCTCAATGTTCAGCATTTCTCTTCTCCCACCCATCTGGTAACCCACTGAGGTTTTGGGGCATCTTCCATCTGTGTTGGGCACCTTGCTCTGCTTTCTCATGTCTAAAATGAGCTTTGCATTGGAGGAGGGGTGAGTTTAAGGCTGTGGATCTTTAAATACCCTCCAGATCTATAGTTGTGAGACATTAACAGAAATTAGACCTGTCAATTACAGGCAGGCTGAGCCTTGCCAGGAGTCTGACTTGGATTAGCATTTATCTGCCAGAGATGCTTTGGGTTGTCCGAGTGCCTTCCCCTCCTTTGATGAACATCTCAGCACCCTGCACAGATAGAGGACACATTTGCCCTTTCTGGGCAGGGACCTGGGGTGCAGAAGATGCGCCTCTTTATCAGCCTCATCATCCTGAGGAATTCAGCACCTTGAACGAGGCACTGACAAAGATACTGAAAGGAGCTCTTCAAACTTACCCAGTCTCAATTCCTTTGACACTTACTGGTACGGAAACTACAATGAGGGTCTCCTCCTGCCCAAATGACTGCCCAAATCACAGGGCCAGACCCTCAGTGTAAGACTTCCAGGTTAATTAGGCAAAGCAAAAAGGGTTCGGCAGCTCCAAAAGTCTGGTCCCTGGAATACCTTGCTCATAGGATGCTTATGCAGTGATGAGGAAGAAGCAAATGTTAGTTTCATCAGGAAATGAACCCATTTTGATGAGATCCTCGAGAATTCTGACTGTAGGTAAACAAGAGCAGCAATTAGCTCAAGAAAGAGAGGAAGAAGATGCTGCAGTTTCCTCCCCAGCTGTGCATTGCTCAAGAACGTGCTGAACTGCTCAGTCCTGCCAAAATCATGGTAGTCCTGGACATGCCCACAGCAAATCTTTAAGAACCAAGAGGGCTTTATGGTTGAAAACTCTTGTCAATAGAGAGTCTCTGCTCATTTTTGGTTTTGCAGTGGCTGTACAAGGATTATGAGGACCTTCATTTTGGACTTCTTTCCTGTTACGCAAGCAGAGAGCTTTCCTAGCTCATTTACTGGAACAAAACTGCTGCCTTCAGTGTGGTACTGGGTTGTTCTTTAGTCTATTCAACTGCTCTGGCTTTCTGTATTTCTGTATTGTCTTTTTTTAACTATATGCCACACCTCAGAACTTGCAGTGAACATGCAGAGCAGGGAGCTTTGCCACATAAAATATTAACAAATTGCTGAATATTCTTGAATGGTGGCTGGGATCAATTTGCAGCGTAGTTCTCAAAACCTGACAGCTCCTGGAGGACTGCAATAGCCAGATGCACTTGCAGAGCACAGCTACAGCATCTGCTGCCGTTACTGACTGATCATCCCGGCAAGCTGTACGCTTCTGCAATCCACTTGACAGATATTCTGGTTATTCCTAGTGAGTGAGTAATATCTTGTTTCATGCAGCCCACCACAGGCGTTTGATTCAGGCAGTTTCGTAGGGATAACAAGGTTTTGGAAATCTTAAAAGAACAGTGTTGGGAGTCCAATGGAGCAACATAGCTGTGTGGGTAAGCGTTTGGGCCTGCCCTGCGAGGGACGAAAGGCGTTACTGTCCTGGCAATTCAGGGGACAGCTCTGGCTGTCCAGCTGGTTCCTTATTCGTCCAGACGTTTGAAAGCTTTATGGACACAGCTGCCAAACATGTCGGACCGGTGGACTGCTGTCAGCAGTCAGGTATTCCTATGATCTCTCGTGCACCCGCATCACCCAGCTTTTAATTGGAAATAACTGGAAGCCTCAGCCAAACCCTGAATGCAGAGTTGTTGCCTCTGAAGCCATTCCCAAGCCTTGGACTCCAGGAGCATGGATGAATATAACCTAGTAGTGCTGCCCCGGGCATAGCCTCCGGAGGGACACTTGCTGCTGATTACCAGCTACATGCTGACAGTTTAAAACTCTGTAGAGACTTTTTTTAATTGATGTTATGATTTGTGAGCTGTGATGCCAATGATTAGATGCTATCTCGGTGCAAACTGGCCCCAGGGATGTGGGTGAAACTCCCAGCCTGCTCCCCATGAGCAGCCTGCCCCAGGCCACTGAAGATGCCCCTCCAGATTGAAGTGACGGTGTAACCACTGGGGAAGACAAGAACAACGTGTCTTGAAGGCAGAGCTGGGAAAACCAAAGCCTGAGTTTTGGACTTTGCCCACACTTTAGGACCAGCCCTTCTGGCACGTAAATTGTTAGATATCTGAATCGTCAAGTTCACTGTTGCTTTACAGCCAGTTGCCCCACTTTGTTCTCTGCTGAGAAAACTGCCAGTACAAGGCTGGTTACTGCATTGTAGGGGTAAGAAAGTCTGGGGGCAGATAGGTGCATTGGCTTTCAGCTGCAATCCCCATGCATTTGAAGAGATTTTAGTTCTGGGAGATATCGGAGCGTGCTCGAGGCGCCAAGATTTGCTGGCTAATCTATTGCCTCTTGCAGTTCCTCGAGAGGCAGCCGGGGCAGTGGTGGTGGTTATATCAGATTAGATGCACATGAAATGGCCCCCTTAGCACTGAGTTGACACTGCTAGGAACTGCAGGGAGGCTCACAGTGCATCTGTGATCTCAGCAGTGCATACAGGGCCCTGCAATTCCCCAGGCGTATCCTGTTGCTTGATCTTTTAACGTTATGATTGAAAACATAGTTGGTAGGAGACTGATGAGTTTTTCCTGTCTGTTCACCAATGGTCTCCTTGCTGGGGAAGGCTGATTTTTCAGGAGTGCTCAGCTCTCACATCAAATCCAGCACGTGGGTGGAAGGAGCCATGATCCTACAGTGGGACGCAAATTAACTGGGATGCCCGCATAAGTGTCTAGGAGCTATTTTTGGAAAGGTGGACTCTGCATCGAGGGAGAGGTAAATTCAGTAGTACAGGAGAAGGCTGATATGAGAAGAACTGTTAAATCTGTAATTGGTGAGGGCTTGCAATATTCTTTCCCTTTGCTGAAATTCAGGGTCCTCTTTTAGTTTAATATCCAGGACCATGAACTCGCTCACTCCTGAACAGCACTTCACAAAAGCACTGTTTGCATCGTGTCACGCTGAGCATGGGCAGCGGTGTGTGTCTGAGCCTCTCTATCCCACCGATGCAGTTAATATTTCCCTGCCCAAGCTGAACCAAAGGTAAAATATAAATTGGTCCTATCCACACATAGCTGGAGCCTGTAGAGAGGCTTCATCAATCATGTTAGCACTGGAAAGAGGACTTGCTCCTTTCCTGAGCAGGTAGCCATGTTGCGTGCCGAGAGGTGATATAAATGCACCCCGTGCCTTGGCATTAGCTGGGGATGAGGGAGGTTGATGAGCATGACTAATGGTGGAGGTGAAGAAGCCTTTTCTGAGCTGCACCTGCCAGAGGTTGGTTTTACCAACAGGGATCCCGGCAGCTGAACCCATGCCAAACCTCTGCCATGTGTCAGAGACAGCAAGGAAACTGATCCCACCAATTTTGTTGCTCTTTGGTGTGGGATGGGCAGCAGTGCTTTGGGAAGAGCCACAGCATCGTACAGTGATCCGAGAGCTTGCTGCAAGCCAGTGGGAGAGGGAGTTGTGTGCGTGGTTTGGAGGTGGGCTGGAAGGGTGACCAACGTGATGGAGAGCAGCTCTTTCACGCTGCACTCCCAAACTGTTTGAGCGATCCTAAAAAAAGATCCTAAAAGAGTGCTTAGAGAAGGGGAAGGGAGGAAAGGTCCAGGGAGATGGGGGAGAAAATGCAAGGCTGGCAGAGCTGGCTGTTGGGATGGATAGAGATACAAAGCCCTGGTCAGAGGAAAAACGAATGCCTGAAGGGAGAGGAGTAGAAAAGCAAAGTAAGGTAGAAGTAGTGAGATAAAAGAAGTCCTGCTGTGTCTCGCTTTGTGTTTTTTGCCCTGGTTTCCCTGGCCGATAGGTAGCTTGGGAGGGTAACATCTTCCTGGCATTCCTGGCCAAGCTGTGTGGCTTTTGAGGTGTGCTCAGAGCGTGGCTCCTTTGGGTCAGCTCCTCCTGCCTCCTCTGCTTGCCCTCAAAGCCTTTGACAGGTACAGGTCTTCTCCTGTGACACTGCCCACTACCACAGAGTGGCCTTATGATGTCACCGATGTTTGTTTTGGATGATTCTTCAGCTTTTGCTGGTGCTCACAGGCTTTGCAAAACTTTCTTTCCTGCATCTGTAGCAAGGGATTTGCTGAAGTGGCAATCACGCTGGCTGCAAAACATGCAATTAAAATGTTATGTGCTCCTAACAAGCTGTGGCTGCCAGGACACAAAAACGGCCTATTTTCTGGTGTATTCATGGTCATCCAAGGTGAATGTCCATCTTCTGGATTTTTCAGGTGTGCTGCTGCCTGTTGTGGGTTACTGAAACCAGGGAGTGCAGTGTCCTCATCTGTAACCGGAGCTCTGATGGAAATTGGGGAACAACTGACCCGTGCCACTGCAGCCATAGGAAGGATGCTGGGGAACATTATGGATTTCCAAGTAGAAATCATCCAGGGGTGCCAGCAGAAGTAAAGAAGGACACAAGGAAAGCATGGTGCGATCAAAACTTGTCAAGGAATATTGCTGAGGAGAGCCAGGTCCTCCAAAGCAGGGACAGCAGAGCTGTTCAAGAGCATTACCTTTTCTGTGGCTTGGAGAAGAGAGCTGAAGTGAGGAGATGTAGGTTTTGGCTGCCATAGGCAGTTGTCTAATCCCTCTAGTCCAGAGCTAGAGCTACTGGCAGTTTGGGTCAGTAATACTTCGACACCTTTTCAAAGTACTTTCCAATCCTTGGCTGTGATATGATGGAGGCATAAAGGTAGGGGGATAATTATTCAGCTGCCTATCTAATCTGTTTGATCTCACTAGTCTAATCTCCATTATCTTCAAAAACAGGCGATGGGTGCTTTTGATGCAGCCTGTGATCAGAAGCCACGCACAGAAAGCAGGAAAGTAGGGCAGCTGGCCATTTTCAAAGCAAAGCTACAGTCTGTTCCTCGACTGTGTTCTGATCAGAAATAGGCTTTTTCCATCTACAAATGGACTTTTATCTTTTTTCTTTCCTACCCCTCATAACAAACAGCTTTTTTGGCAAAGTTGCGATGGCTGTTCAAAAAGCTTCTGCATTAGAAGTCCTGGGATGGAGAGAGAGTATCTGGGGATTGCCTGTAAAAGCTGTGTTTGGTGTGGGCTTAAGAGGGTTTTTCTCTCTTGCACCGCAGTTTTTAAAATGCTTGTGGGGCAAAACACTTTGATCAATTATTATGATAATGACACAAGAGTGGAACTATGAGCATAATTGTAATTATAATTTTTATGCACAGTTAATTAATCATAAAATACTACATTATAGAATTTTTCTGTTTAATGAAATTCATTATAGAGGCCCCTGAAGCCCTAAATTTAATGTTAAACAAATCAAACCTGTGTCTGGGTTTAGGGCTGTTAGCACAAATGTGGCCTTAAATTAGTTGCTAAAACAGGACTTGGTGAGCCATCAGCCAAAGGGGGGGTGGTGAAGCAGCTCTTCCTGACCACAGACACCTACTCCAGGTTGAGGGGAGTTGGCTTTTGCCTGTCCTGGTGTTTGCTCTGGGTAAGTCATGTGCTAGCCATTGAAAAGGCTGAGTTCATTAGCCTCTAGCCCAAAAGTCTGGAGGACACTATGTGCTTGGAGGAGAAAAGCTGGCTTTCTTGAGGTATTGGTACGGAGCTTCCTGGAGGGTAAACCACCCCACATTTTACAAGGGATAACTTCTTACCGGGTTTCAGCTCTCTTATCAGGAGGTAACGGAAAGAGAATAAGAGTATGGGGGCATGGTTAGACTGCCTTGATGAAACACTTTTACAACTAGATGCTGAACTTTATCACTGCCGCATATCAAAGACTTGTGAAGGAATCTCCTGGAGCATACTAGCAGTATGAAATAGCCCAATGTTTTGAGTCGCATGGCTTTGAAAGAAGAAAGGTTAAGTTTTAGGATGGGAAAGTCAGCTGGCAACAGGTTGCAATCAGCAGCTCCATATTCATTCATATTCTCTCCAAAGAACTGTTTTGACTTAAGGCAGGTTGTAGATCATACTTCACACTGCAGCAAATCAAATGGACATCCTCTGTCTTTGTAACCTTGTCCTCTTGAGGTAGGTCCCAGTGGATGGGAGACCTTCAGCAGCATTGTTCTCCAGCACGGCTCCGAGTTTGAGACATGAAAGTGTGTGGTGGTGTGGGGTGTGTGTGGTGGTGTTTTGGCTTTGTTGTTGGTTTGTTTTTTTTTTTGGGGGTGGCTTTTTTTTTTTTTTTTTTTTTTTTTTTAGGGCACTAATCCCATATTGCATCTATGCCAGTGTGGTCATGTTGATCTGTTACAGCTCTTTGCTGGAGGAGAACTGGCATCCAGGTAGCTCCTCTCCAGTGAGCTAAGCAGCAGAAGGGCCAAAAAGCAGTGAGTTTGATCAGGAAAGTACATCTTAGTTAGGAGATAGACCAAGAGGAAGGACAGAAGTCATCTTCAACTGCCTTTAGATACGGGCATTATAACTTATGAATCTGGGCTAGTTATCTAGTTGCCTTTATCACTGTAGACCCAGCTCACCTGGCCTGTTCTAGTTCCCCTTACAGGGCATGATAGGGCACATCTTCCGTGAGCCCATTGTGTACTTCTCAGGCCAAGGAGGTCTGGATGGTGGTGGAGGTAGAAGCTGTGCTCAGATTTGTAGGGTGGCTCAATGAAAACCTCCCTGCTGCTACCCTCAGAAAGGACTTGGAAGAATGCAACAGCATCCTTCCAGCTTTCTTACTGGTTGCCATGCCTTTTGCAGGGACAGTGGCTGGCACCCATTTTTCCAGTCCTGTTCAGTTCATCTTGTCCCTGTGTACTTTGAAAGGCGTTTGGAAGTGCAGACGTTCAGAGATGCTGTTTGTTTCTGGTTTTACCCATGTCTGTGTAATGGAAAGAGCTCTTGAGGTATTAAATTATCAATTTTCTCATAGGTACCCAGATTGCTGATTGTTACAGTTGTTTTTATTGATGTCTGATCTGGAAACAGATTGCAGGTTTTGTTGTTTTTAATATAAAGTGACATGTCTCAGCATGCAGCCATAGTAACGTAATATAACAAGAAACAGGCCTATTCTGAAATTGCAGGCATTGGTTATTGCCCTTTGGCTGGAAAAATTGCTGCTGCTTTTTTCTTTTTTATTTGCAGTTCTTAATCAGGGAACTTAATTCAAACCTTTGCCAAATTCCGTGTTTATAACTACGTCATTGTTAATGCAACACATAACAGTACCATATTAACTTGTGTTGTGTGCGCGTATCTAAAACCCAGGTTGCTCCTGTCTTGGGAAACTTAGTGTTGGGTAGCATGTTCAGAGTCAGCTCAAGGTTTCCTCTCAGCATCAGAAAATTCCACTTTGTCCACTTAAGAATTTTTGGACAGCAGAGTTGAATTTATGGTGGTGGCAGAACAGATTATGAGCTGGAAATGAGGGTGGTCCTTGGGAAGTTTGGGAACTGGGAAGGGTCAGTGGTGAATAGAGGCGACTGCGAGGCGTCTCTGGGGGAGCAAATGGGAAGGCAGGGTCAGCAGCAAGGGAATGGCTGAAGGAAGAGACCTGGGCAGCAGTTGGAGTTTGGGGAGGATTAGAGTGGGTGGAAGAGACCTGGGAAAGTACTTGTGGAGCTTTGAAGGACCAGCAGCTGCTCAGCTTTGCCACTGGCCCCCTCTGAGAGAGGGGAAGAGTGCTGTGGATACAACTTAAGATGATGCTCTGCTGTCTTTAATCTACTACATATAATTATTGCTCTTACATTGGTTTCTGTGAGCTGTAAAAGAAAATGAGCTGTATGTTGGAATCTAGTCTTTCCTAGTTCTATTGAATCATTTTTAAAATTTTATTCTTTTGCATTTCGTCGAAGGTGGTACACCTATTTGTCGCTGGAAAGGAGAGAGGGAAATACTGAAATTGTGCTGTCGGGCCCAGCGTTAAGATTTGGTTTTATTTCTCATTACCCTACTCTGGTTTGATTGTTAATAAATTAAGTCAATTTTTCCCAACTCGAGTCTATTTTGCCTGTGACGGTAATTGCTGAGTGATCTCTTCCTGTCCTTATCTTGACCCATGAGCCTTTTGTTATATTTTCTCTCCCCTGTCCAGCTGAGGGGGTCAGTGATAGAGCGGCTTTGGTGGGCACCTCGTGTCCAGCCCGGGTCAACCCACCACAACTGTCAGAAAACAAAATATGGCTTAGCTATAAGGAGTCCTGTTCTCTGGGGTTAGGTTATCCATAGCCTATTCAGGGAGTAGGTACCATCAGAGTAAATGCAGCAGCCACTCCTGTTAACCACTTTTCATGGAGTACTCTGCTCGTGAGGAGTGGTCCCTTGTAGGACTGAACCACAGCCCAGTCCGTGCTGTAATTGCTCTCCTGGGAATCGGGAGAAGTGCAGGTTGTGAAAAGGATCCTCCTTCAAAAATACTTATAACAAGCCTACTCCTTTTTGATAAAAACACTTCGGTTTCATATTCTGGGTTTTATTTTTAGAAGCTCTGCTGTGAAGTCTGTCTCGCTTAAACAGACTCTGCTCTCTGTTTTCACTGGCGCTTCTGGCATGAACTCAATAAACTTATAATAAGAGAAATCTCTGGAGAATTTTGCAAAACTTTGTTAGGTTGACAACAGGTGGAAAAAATGCATTATAGGTTATATTTAAACCGCAGTGATTCGAGGCATGAATTCCTGTAGTAAACAAACTCATGGCTATTCTCAGCTGAGTACTTAAACCCACAAACGGGACGTGCTTGGAGGGGCACGGAGTCCTCTGGTCCATCCTCCTGTGCCATGGCACGGTCAGCTGGGCTCGTATCACTCCCATGAGGTGCCTGCTTAAGAGCAGGCTTAGAGAATCATCATTTAGAGACTCCCTTCAGTACAGTACTGGAATACAGTATGACAAAAAGTAAACTAAACCTCCCGATGATCCTGATCCAGCCTGAATACCTACAAGAGAAAGACAAACACTAGGACTTGCAACTCATTCTTCAAAGGAGACCTATAAAACCTCCTAATGACAGCCAGAAAGGTAAAAATTTATAGCTCTGAATATAATAAGTCCTAAATTCAAGTGAGATATTGGCTTCAAGACACAATTCTTTTTTTCCCCCCTGCATGCTTTTTGCTACCCCTCACCTGTGCTAACTTCTTGCCTTTCTTTCTGTATCGCAAAAAGACTGATCACCATTTCTCTGCTCTACAGCTGCCTTTTCCCCTCAGATTGTCTAATTGGTTAATATAATTACCTTAAACATGGAGCAATTGTTCCTAATCTCTGCTTAGCTTGAGGTTTTCAGCTTGTGTGTCACACTTGAAAAGAAGCTCCTGTGCCTGCGAGTGTGCTCATTATACTTTCAGCTGCATTCAGTTGATTAAATCCAAGATACTGCTTTTTTCTGAAAACCTTGTCTGTCCAATAACTCTTTAGAGGTATAGAGCGGATATTCCGGCCATCTCAGTGCGTGTTGGGTGAGGAGTGGGAATTCTGAGGCTGTCGTGCTACTTGGGTTAGAAACCGGTGATGAGGTTTGATGGACCTATGATGTCACCGTTTAGAAGCTAAAGGAAACAAACGGTGCTGGCAGTTTACATTTTTCTCTTAGAGGGGGCTACAGTGATTTTCCTGATATTACTGTGCTGGCATACAAAGCGAAAATGTCTATTATCACTCATCCTGCAAGTGCTGAGAGAAACTTTGGGGACTGTGATCATCTCTTATTCAGGAGCAGAGGTATTTCTTGTTATGGAAAATCGCATTGAAGAATCAGTTTCTGAGATCTCTCCGCTTTTATACCAGAGGTGTTCTGTTAGTATGAGGGAAAAGAATAGTTCTGATAAATAAATACTGCAGCAAGTATCTGAATGTGAGGAATGTTGGGGAAAAGGGCTTGTACTCAGAAAAATGAAAAAAGCGCTCTACAGTGCAGAGAGTGATAGGAAATAAAGCATATTGAGTCATACCGTTTATGGGGAGAAAGATTAAGGCTCCTGTTTCAGGCAATAGGCTGCTCCTGGCCTCCAGGTGGGGAGAGAGCTCCTTTGTCAACATGCTTTTACAAGTTTTCGGGGCAGAGATGGGTTTGCTTTTTGGGGGTGGCGCGAAGCAGATCCCCTCGTTCGCAGTGTGTGGTGCCTCTGAATGGCCCTCATGTGTGATATTCAGCATGGGTGGGTGCCCGTTACTGGGAGGTTTGCCTCTGTCAGAGGCAAAAGGTTGAGTTTTGCTCTGTTCATAGTGCTCTGTGCCAGCACTTAGGCATTTAAGGGGCACCAGTGCGGTTTGCTGCAGGGTGAGGGCTGCTCAGTGTTTAAGATCCATAGGTACATGCGGCACACTGTCACAGTCTTGACACTGGTAAATAGGGGAAGCCAAGCTAGGATTCACAGATGTTGCATGCTAGTTTGTAGTTGGATTTTTTTTTTTTTTTTTTTTTCTGCTCACCTGTTGTTGAGGAGGGCTTTGGGTCTTCCTCATGATGGGCAGCAGCTGGCTGCGACCCCATCCTTAGGCTGGGCAGCCCACATGGGTTAGAGCAGCCCAGGGACCCCATGTGGCTGCTCAGGAGAGGAAAGTGTAGATATATTTTTAAGATGATCTAAATGCACCAAAAGTAAATAATTTTTTTTTTTTTAACTTTAATTCCCCTCCAAACAGAAAAATGCTTCGAACGTCCTTATTCTTCACCAAAACTGCTAGTAAATGTTTAACCTTCCCAAAATTTATTTTGGCACTGAAGTTAAATAATTTCAGCATATAACATCTTTGCTTTCAGAAGGAAACTTAGCTCCTGAGAAGGGAAGCCTAACTTGAAACTGTCTTTTGTGTGTACACTGACCGTGAAGCCCAGTACTTTATGATACTCATAGTACTGGTAACTTGGCAACTTTTAAATCATGAAAGATTTACACAAGTGCTGCAGAGCTGGAAATGTTTATGACATGTTCATTCACACTAAATCAGACTCTGCCTTTTTAGAGTTTTCTTTCTAGACAGTTATGCAAATACAAAAAGACAGGAATGGATTTAAAATGATTTTCAGCATTGGAAGATTAGCAGAAAGTGACAGACTGCCGTGAAACACTCTGCCACCTCTGCTGCTGCAGACTTCCAGCCCTGGTAGGAAGGGCAGCAGTGAGAAGAGGAAGAAACAGATTAAGGGCCTTAGTTTTATCTTCGTTACTGGAATACTTATGTGCTTGGATGGGATGATGAGTCTGTTTTACCAGGTGGCTGTTACAAAACTATAATTAAAAATGATTATATAGAAATCTAGTGTAGGGCTTGACTGTTCCCAGAGTGCAACTTTTCTTCTCACACTTAATTGAAAATGAGCTAGGAAACTTTTAGTTTTGGTCTTGTCCAAGGACTGGACCCTGCAAAGCTTTTAAAGTGATAATCTCTTGCATATGTGGCTGAGCTCGTTTGCTTCTTTGGATATGGAGGGATGAACTAGATTTACCATGCGAAGGGCACAGAGAAGATTATCCTGCCCTGTTGCTCCCTCACCCCAAATCCCCGAAACTGGAAGTGCAGGGTTTAATACTGCTCATCAAAAAATGACACCGCTCTTCAGCGCCTGCATACAAGACCGAAAAGCTCAGCTGTCCCTGTGCTCTTTTAAAGACTGTATTGCCCACAGTATTTTTTTATGCGCTTTCAACTCGTGTGCAACTGCAGTTCTTAATGGATGATTAATTGGCTTAATGTAAAAGATAAATTCATGGAAATGACCTCCTGAGTCAGAGCCCTGTGCCCTGCTAAGTTAGGCTACTCATCATACAATCCCCTAGAATATCTGATATAATTTACAAAGAATAATCCCTTAAAAGGACTGGAGTTGATAGTGTCTGGTCTCTGTCACCAGCCCGGCCGTCCCCGACACAGGTGACTGGCTGAGGACAGAGGTATTTTGTACTTGCAACCTTCACTTTTGTTTATGAGTATTTTGTACAAGAAAGGACTTGGGGGTGTTGGTTGACGAGAAGCTCAACATGACCCAGCAATGTGCATTTGCAGCCCAGAAAGCCAACTGTATCCCAGGGCGCATCCAAAGCAGCGTGACCAGCAGGTCGAGGGAGGGGATTCTCCCCCTCTACTCTGTTCTCCTGAGACCCCCCCTGCAGCACT
>JAVKLA010000040.1:19949860-19964865 GCA_034782735.1 Sagittarius serpentarius
CTCACCGGGGTCTTCCCCATGGGCCGCAGGGGAATCTCTGCTCCGGCGCCTGGAGCACCTCCTGCCCCTCCTTCTGCGCTGACCCGGGGGGCTGCGGGGCTGCTCCTCCCACATGTTCTCACTCCTCTCTCTGGCTGCAGGGTTTTTTTTTCCCCCTTCTTAAATCTGTTACCCCAGAGGCGCTACCACCATCGCTGATGGGCTTGGCCTTGGCCAGCGGCAGGTCTATCTTGGAGCCGGCTGGCACTGGCTATATCAGACACAGGGAAGCTTCTAGCAGCTTCTCGCAGAAGCCGTCCCTGTAGCCCCCCGCCCCGCTACCAAAACCTTGCCGTACAAACCCGATACATTTGGGAAAGGCATAGCTGGTTTGGTGTGTATTACCCGTGGACACTTGATTTCTCTGTTGGCTGATGCTGTGTGGAGGTTCCAGGTGGCAGTGGGAAATGTTGGATACGTATGATCTGAGACACATGGAGGGGAGAAGCTGGAGAGGAGCTGCATCAGGGACAGTCCCATCTCCAACCTGAATTTCCTTGCGCTGCTTGTGAACTGTAAGCAGGGTTTTGCATACTGGGCACTGGAAAGACTGCCCTCAATGTAAAGTCCAGTGTGCTGCCTGTATCCACAGCAAAGCTGGACCCGAAGCTCCTGCAGATGTTTGAGATCTAGCTCTGCTTGGCTTGGGCAGGTCCCTTAAGCAGTGAGCATGGAGCTCGGTTTCTCTTAGGGGATTTGGGCCGAGTGTGAAGCTTGGTCAGGTCTTCGCAAGTGACGTATCGGCAGCGGTTGGGATATAGCCACGATCACACTGAGCAGCATCCGCTCACATGGGATTGCTGTCTTGGTGCAAATCAGTGAGGGTTTTGCAAGGCTTGCAACGTGCTGGAAGAGAGAGCTGCCTTTTTTGTTTAAAGCTGAATTATCCTGTTTTCCAAATGTTCCCTGTGAAGAAATAGGGGAAGGAGGAAATGCCCATGCCATCAGCCGGTGCAAAACCCCAATAATCTTTTGATTGGCTTTGGCAGTCCATGCCGAGACGATTGCTTGCTTGCCTGTTCCCTCATTTCAGCCCTCAGGTGTATATGAATCTGAGCGATGCAGTTGCAGGGTAGTTTGCTTGGGGTTTTGGGAGTCCCGCAGATAATATCAAGGGGATTGCCATTATGTGGCTTGGAGGGGTTAATGCTGTTGGCAAGGGGAGAACATCGATTTTGCACCTTCTCCAAGGGAGGGAGAACTGACAGCCTGTGATTTTTGGACTGCTGGAAGGAGGGGTGAGAACTGGTGAGCTGCAGAGACTCTCGCACAAAGACTGAAATGCCCAAGAATGGTTATCGCTTGTGGAAACTACTATTTAATATGGCTTTTGAATTGCAGGAAAGCATTGCAAAACCCTGAACCCTTCATATCGTTAAGTGATAAGCTATTTTCTTGGCAATGCCACATGTCCAAAAAGGAATAAATCAGAGGTACAATTATTGTGATAATGGATAACACTCAGCATCTGAAATGGATTTAGTAAAACATTACCAAAAGAAAAAGAAACGAAAGGTGTAAATTAAATCTCCATAATGATGAGGGATTTGCATGATATCAAAAGCTAAGATACCCTATTAGCAGATAAATAACCCTTGTGCTGGTTACCTCCGGGAGCCATGTTTACATTTTACGATAATTATTTCTTGTCTTGGGGCATTTACTAAGGAAAAAGCCCAGAAAGTTAACAGTAAATTTTTATAATTAAACTTCAAGATGAATTGAGACTTTGTAGACATAAACCTTTTCATTTGTGCCAAGCTGTAACATTTTGTTAGTATGATATCAACTAATTTATGGAAATATTGCCAATTATGGACATTCTCACACAAATGAAACAAACAATACTGACAATAATGGAGCAAGCAGCATATTTTGATACTCCATGGATGTGACTATGTTATTAATGAAGACAACTTCAGTTAGTTTAAGAAAATGCCAGAGCCGTTTTTAATGAGAGGAAAGCTCCCATGAAATACAAATGAAAGCTAGGGAATTAATATGACCATCACGATCCTGCTCCCCCCCGAAAAGTGTGCTTGATCTGGATCCCCTGTCTTTAGGTGCTCTTAGATATGGGAGTGGGAGAGCAAAGCCCTAATCCCAGCTCTGATAGTGATTTGCTGCATGATCTCATGCGGGTTGCGTGACCTATCTGGATTGATTTACACTGTCTCTAGATTAAGTTTTTCTAAAGGGGCAACGGCAAACAAGATGACAATAATTGCAGGTCTCTGCAGAAATCATCATCAGACCATCGTCGAGGAAGTGCAGGAGGATATTTCAGGCCTCCTTCCTCCTACCCCCAAATTAGGATGTGTTTACCCGCTGGAGGAGGTGAGGATGGATGTATTGACAGACACCCATGGTACTACACTGCCCATAAGTACCAAAGTCGCCTTTCTAAATTGTTTCGAAGCTCTCTGTATCCTCCACATCACTACAGCCCCCTAATTCACTCAGATTGCCTTTCATAACCGATAATTACTCCTTATATAGCACAGAAGTTGTTGGGGACATCAGTGTCCTCCTAACCAGCAGACTGGAAAAAAACAGGTATACCTACTGGAAAAGGCTTTGGTTTTCTGACAAGAGGGATGTTCAAATGCTCACCAAAAAATAATGTATCTATTTATCTCCCAGACACTTCAACCAAGCTAATTTTTCAGACTTGCCCTGGCATGGGACCATGCCTGTGATATATTTGACAGGTTGGTTTGGTTTTGATAAAGTTGAGGAAGTCAACTGGGATAACCAGGTTGATGCCGCAAGACTCAGCCTTAATGATGAATGCGATGAATTGTTCAAAACAGAGAGGTAAGGATTGAGGGGATTTGTATCGATCAGGAAAGATCAGAATGAAAAGGATGTGTTGGAGGGTTCATTTTTTTCCTACCCAAAAAGAAGCAGCCAGCTATAAATAGATTCTGTGGTTTAAAGAAATGAGAGAGTAAAATCTTTTGATTAACTTTAAATCCTGACAAATGGAGAAGCGCTCGCTGCATTGACAAGCCGAGAAAGACAAAATGTTTTTTCTGTCTGCTGCTTGGCATTTCGGGGCAAGCGGGATTCAGGGGAAGGGGAGGTTACTGCTGCTGCGGGGGGGGTGTGTGAAAGCCAAACTGCTGCTCCTCAGCCTGGCTCGTGGGGCTCCCCGTTGGCTTGAAGCCCCTCTGAGCTTTAGGATTCAGATGCGTTTGCTTTTCATGGGCTTTCCTTCTGCTCCTGGAGTCTGTCCTGTATCACCCAGTGCTCTGCCTCTGGCCCTGTGACACCTCCACCTAGGTAGCTCTTACTGGAAAGTAGGAGCTGAGTGAAACATTTGCATGGTATTTAGATGTTTTTATGGTTTTGTTACTGTTCCCTGGCTAAAGGTGTTGGCAAAGCCAAAGGAAACATCCTTTGGACTGGTGCAGTGAAGGTGTGTGAGCATCCTGTAGTGGGTGGGTTCAGTGCATCCCTGTTGCCCCACGTGGACCAGGGAACCCTTTACTCTCCTGTAGTGCCTTCATTCAGCAGCAGGAATTTATCCCAGAGCATAGGCTGTGTCTGGCTGAACTGTGGGCTGCAGACTTCCCCGCTACACCGAGACGGCCCCAGCTTCTTTTGCACCAGTGGCAGGGAATAGGTGGTTTTGGGTTACAGTTCACCTGATCCACTTTGGATGTCTGCTGAAGGTGGAGATGGACAGTGTGCTGGAAGGGACTCGTTCCTCCCACGCTGCTGGAGTCTCGCTGCCTGGCTCAGCCCACGCAGTAGCTGTCTCCATCTGGCTGTAGGGATCCCACAGAGACTCTCGCTCCTTCTGGAAACGAGCTACATTGGGATTTTTAGATATATTGGGATTTTTTAGCATTGTTTGCATGTGGTCTAGTGGGGAGGTCCTGCTTAACAACAGGTTGCAACATATGGTTTTACTGAAAAATAAAGCCTGTTTATAGCTTAAAGTGAAGGCAATAAATTTCTGGTTGTTGGATTGAGTCTGTGTCAATACAAAGGAGACTTCATGTGATACAATAAAAGTGATACCAATTAAACATAACTGTAGGGAAGCCTCATTCCTATAGGGTTTAAGTAGGGCGTCAGTACTCTGGGAGTGATTAAATCTCAATATTCAATGGAACACTTGATTTTTTCGGTGCCTGAAACACTTCAGGTTTCTCTTTTGGGACTGCTCAATTGGGATAAGGCATGTGCTTTGTGTTGCTGAAATTAAGGTTCAGGATGGCCAAAAAAAGGAAATCCCCTGAAGAGAAACATCTGAAAGTGATGGCTACACAGCCGCGCAGGGACAGTGCAGTCCTTCCCTGGTGCCCTGCACTGGTCTGGCAGGGTGAGAATGTGATGGGCCCTTCATTAGCAGAGAGCCCAGGGTGTTACAAGCTTTCTGCACAGCCTTTAATGTGAAACAAACAAAAAACAAGAGAAAAAAAAAAGTAAAACAAAAGCTGCTTTCTGCTCTGTCGCATCTTCCTATGATGGGGATGGGGACTGTGCAGCAGAGGAGCAGGAGACAGTTTTATAACAGATTGTCTGAGAGTTTGTGTGTCTGGAGGTAGAGAAGGAGGTTGATTGGAGAAGAGAAATGTGGAGATGACAGCTGTTTAGGGCTTTTGAAAGAGGATCTCAAAATATGCCCAGTGTCCTTAGTAGGAGGCACGTAGCCATAAACACGAAGTGAGCGGCTGGCATAGTCCCTGCAGTGATTCAGCTCAGCAAAACTCAGCCAAAAAAGGGGAAAAAACAAAAGGCAATGCAAGGAATTCAGAGAAAGTCCAGTGAAATTTGGAACGGAAAGAAGATAGTAATGCAGCAAATCCTGCGGCGAACAAAATAATTAAATGTAATTTATGGCAATGTAAAAATAGTGTTTCATTTAGCAAAGACCAGCTGTAGAATATCCTGTACGGCTAAAGGTAATTCTGCTGCTTGGGGTTGCTTTACAATCATCTTCCTCATTCTTGTCTGAGTGTTTTAATTAACCTTTTGTGCCCTGATCCCACATCCACTCTTCATCTGTAGCCGTGCTCGTATGGAGTTATGATCCTGATTAGCAGTGCAAAGCAGAACTGGAAGGGAGAGGTTTCCAATTAGTCTCTGTCTCCACACAAGTGAACTCCTTCACTAGCTATCCATTGTTTGCCATAATATTAAATTGTTTCTTTTTAATTTAAGGAATGAAGATAAGACCTCTCCCTGTGAATTTTTAAAGGCTCATTTACAGAAAGTTTTAGTAAAATGATACACGATCTGTGGAATAAAAATAATGATTTAATTCCAATGAGCAGCCTGACAAGACAGTACAACGCAGTTGCTTTGCTACCATGTATTTTAAATTACTCTGTTCCAACACCATAGTACTCTTACTCCTCGGTTTGTGATTTTAAATTGCAGGTACATAATGCTCAGCAATAACTCCTGGCTGCTGCCAGAGTGCTCTGGGAGAGCGCCTGTGGCTGCAGACCCAGGGCATGGCCAAGGTGTGCTGGTGCATAAACTGCGAGGGAGGCGAGACCTTGGTCTGACTCTTGGGCGCCGCAGACTGTGAATTCGAAGGGAATAAAAACCTGGCTAAGCAGTTTGCAGGGTTAGAACTTACAAAGTAAAAGTGAAGGCATGAACAGAGCCATGAGGCTGGACGTGCTCAACAGTGACAAATAACAAGGTTTTGTTTTTTTGCTAATGTAGCTTGTTTCCTCCGAGTTCAAGGTGACATTACTATATAACTCCCAGGAACAGCAGGTAAACAAATCCTCTGGGTTTTTAACAGATAGTTTTTGAATGATTCATCATCTGGCCTTGTGGCTCAGGGCTTCTTTTACTTTTTGCATTGTGCTTCCTCTTAGTCAGATCCCTGATCCCTTAGAAATCTGTCCCCTGGACACTTGCATCAGCTTCATTATTTGGAAGGCAGCTCTGTGCTCTGCTATCCTTGGAAAATGAAATAATTCCTACTCTCATCTGCTGTAACTGCATCCTCGTTAAGTCTGCCCAGAAGAGCCTTGGCTTTGTAGCCACCTACCCAATTTAGTTGGAGCAACGTTCAGTTTTGGTTGCAAATTGCTTCTCCTAATCACCAGGCAATCATGGCCTGGTTCCCAGTATTGTGAAGAATATAATTACTGCTTTACAGGCAATAGCCTACCAAGCTGAAGTTTCACCAGCGACTCACAGCATACAACAATATAAAAGTATTTTCCCAGTGAAATCTGCTTCCCTGTGCTACAAGCGCTGGGGCCGGGGCTCCGAAGAGACAAAGAGCTGCTTGGGTGATTTCCCATCGTCCATGCGAGTGTCTGGGCTCCCTCTGCACTGACCTGGTGTGAATGTGGGGTGCTGTCTTGCAGGCTGGAGGAGCCAGCTTGAGGGGGCCAGATAGGTCGGGAGAGCTGAAAAAGGGCAGGACGTATAAACGGGGCTCTGTGATGAGGAGCAAGGCAGGAATCAACGTCTAAGAGGGACCAAGCAACGTAGGAGAGGGTCACTGTGATTGCTGTCATGTATTTGCCTGTATAGAGGGGAAAGAACCCCTTCCCCTTCCTCCATCCCCGCTCCATAGTTATCCAAGTTATTTTCCACTGAGGCTTAGGCTGAGGTTTAGTCAGAGCCTTGTATGAGCAGTCTTTCCACTCAGGCACTCCATCACGCAGAAATGTTTGGCCATTTCTTATGCCTTCAAAGTTTTTGTTTTTTTAGTCCAATGTTTCCTGTTCTGCGCTGCTGAGCACAGAGCATCCCTCTGGGGTCGTTCCTTCTTGGTATTTGAGCTCTGGGACAAGAGCCAGCAGTCAAGACAGTGGGTGGATGAAGACATCTTAATCATAAGTGTCCCAGTCCTGATGAGAAACTGTCATAGCACGGGCTCAGGGAAAGCGTGATAGCAAAAGTGCAGCCCTTCCCTGTAACGACAGCAATGTTTCTGGTTGCTCTCTGGCCATTTCCACCACGTTCAGAAAAAAAAAAGCCTTTTGATTTTTGCTTCTTTCTATAGAAGAAAGAGGCCATGAACTTGCACTCACAAATTTTGCATTGAGGCTGTATTTTCCTGCAGAGCTGCTGTGTGGTTTTTGGAAAGGTTGGCACTTCTAACTTCCTGGCTTCCATGTTTGTGTAGTTACTACCTCTTGTGAGCTGTTCACAGGCCCAAACACTGATTTCCACTGATTTCCCCTCAATCTGCAGCTTTAGTGTCCATCTTTGGGTCTCGCTGTTTAGTCAAGGACTTGCAGTCAGGATCTGCCTCCCCTCGTTGGTGCAAGTGGATCAGGAAGGAGTTGGCTTTCAGCCTCCCCTTGCACCAAAATATTTAGTGGCCTCCAGGTGCCCTGGGGATGGGACAATCTTCTGCACATCCCATGCCCAGCCTGGCGGGGAGGTGTGTGAGACTGAGCCAAGCTTGCTTTGGTCCATCCTGCCCGTAGAGAAGCTCAGGGACGGAGCATGGTGGGTAGCGGAATAACCTTGTTCCATCCACATGGAGCGCTGGGAACGTGTGGCTGCCTCCACCCCCCAGGTGACAGCAAGGCAGGGCCATGGGCACCGGTGTCCCTTGGGCAGTGATCCTTGCACTGTTCACACCCAGCTCCCCACCTCTGCATGGGGCAATCACCCATCCTGTGCCCTGGGGCAGTACAAGTGCTTGTGGCAATAACCTCCCCATTTTTCCCCCTCTCATTGCCCACACCGATGCTTGGTGCATGATGTCGGCAGAGGCAGAGCATCCTCTGCTTTTCCCCAGTGCTTTGGTGCACAGTGAAGGACCGGAGGAAGCTTTATAAATATGCTCTCCTCCATCCTATCCCATCCCACACGTACAGTCAGTGTCTGTAAAATTGTGCTGCATCAGAAAGATTTTCCTACCGCAAACCCATTTGTTCCTCTTGCTTTTTGGCTCCCAGAGAGGTTTTGTGCAGCATTCCCAGCCTGCTTCCACTCGGGTGGCTAAGCTAGTCTGCAGCCTGCAGAGCTGTTCCTAATTCTATTTATTTCTTCATTTTTGTAAAAAATGTATTTATTCTGTTGGGGGATGTCATCATCTTTCTGTGTTCACCCTGGCATTTTTATCCATTACCTCTGGAGTTTGCCCACGGGAAAGAATTAAACAGCTGAGTCTCCTGTAAAAAAAACCAAAAAACCAAAAAAACCCCCAACTAAACAAACTTTGAATCAGATAAATGGGGATGCTGCACTGTGCCTCAGTCCTGCTCTCATAATGCACTCTCCCAATTTATTCAGTTCCAGCTCCATCCTTAAAGGAGACCACCTACTTAATTCAAATCCTCTGGAGGTGTTCTCAGCCTGATGAACAGGGCAGCAGGATTAATGAAGAGTAATGGCTGGGAAGGCAAACCAGGAGCAGTGGCTGATGTGGCTAAGACTCACAATTATGTTGCTTTTAGATATAACAGCTGTGGCTGGTGTTGTCGCATGTTTGCAGCATTTTCCATAGCAGCAAAGAGAGGGCTGAAGAGGGCTGAAGTGCCTTTCTTGAACATGAAGGGGTCAGGACCCACAGGTGGGGTCAGCCCTCTCCCCTGCGGAGATGCAGTTCTGCACTAAGCCTCCAGTTCTTGGCATGTTACAAGTCTCCCCTAAACTGTTTTTGATCAGAGACTTTATCTTGTTTGCACGTCAAGCCTTTCTCCGAACTCCGCTCCTGGCTATTCCAAAAATAGCCTTGTCCTTACGCATCTCCTCCCCATCAGTGCTGCTGGTGGCCCTGGTCACGGCGTCATCTTCAGAGCCGCAGGGCATGTGGCAGCCTGGAAAGGGGATGTGACAGCCCATCCCCAACCCCTGGCCTGCAGCAGCTTCACCAAACCCCATCTGTCCCAAGACCCTGAGCTTTAACAAGGCTCCTAACCCAACCCTTCACGCTGTCACCACTGGTCCTGCTTGTTTCCACATCTGTGATTTGCTCCACTCAGTTGGGCCACAGTGGCTTGGTTTGATGCTGCAAAGCACCGCTATATGGAGACCAAGGACCTCCTCACTGCTGGATGCTGATTTTCCTGAAGCATCTTCTGCACTAAATAAATGGCCTGGATGGCAGGAAAATTCAGCGATCCTAATGGTTTCTTCCAGCCCTTTCCTCTATTTGCAGCTAAAGGAAGAAGACCGTGTTCTGTTGGAGAGGCTTTTGGACTGCTTTGTACCATCTCTGGTGCCCCCTCGCTCAGGTCTGGCTTTAGGCAGCTCCAGAAAATTGGTTGATCTTAACTGGGCCACGTTGGCAGAAATGAGGTGGTCCAATATGGTAAAACAGAGGCAGGAGGGTTTGCCTTCATGTATTTTTGGCACATGAGTGAGCCTCTGGGAGCACGGAAACAGAAATTCAGCTGTGTATTGGGGTATTAAGGCATAAAATACGGCAGCATAAAATATAGACTAACTCCCCACGTTTTCCCTATATTGTATCTCTGGCACTTGCTTCTTCATCATTTCTCTCAAAAAATGGACTTGTGATGTGACTGTAATGGACGGTCTTGTAGGAACATGAATATTTTTAAATTTTATTCTTCTTGTGAAATAAAATTTTAAAAGAAAGAAGAAGAGAGAGAGAGCAAAGACCCTGTAGTCACCTATAGATCTGTTATTTAAGACAGCATGGTTTTATGGGCAACCTTCCTTTTCACCTTGAGAGACCATTCCTGATGGCCAGAGTCCTGACTTAGGACTCGGGAAACCTTGATTCCCCCTGACCTCCAGCCTTCTAGCTACTTAATTATGCCTGGCTCAGTTTCCCATATGTAAAATAGGGATGAGAGTGCTTAATTTTACCTGTAAAGAATTTAAAGCTCTGCTGTTGGGGGATGCACAAGACAAGGATTTACAACTTTAAATAAATTGAATTGCAGCCAAGTTTTGCGTTGGTGCTGTAATTGTCCTTAGTATATGGTGTTTTTTATTTTTTTACACTGTACTAAGAGCTTGTTAGTACTGCTTTGACATCTACGCTATTAAGTACAAGAGAAGTAATTGATTGCTTTTATTTAGACCTGCTCCTCACACACGTGATTTTCTTTGTTAGACTGTGTTTCAGCACAGTGCATTAAAAGGCGGGATTTCCAGAAACTCTTTCTTTAGTGGGAGCAATTTTTCAAGAGAACACCAGGCCCGTGGTGGTAAATGAGTGAAGCGGAGCGAATGTTACTGGGAGCTGCTGCCAGTGAGCGAGGGCTGGGCTGGCAGTTTTCTGATGGAGGATTTTCTGATGCTGTGTTTTTAAACTCTTAGCCTGTGAGAGTGCCTAAGGGCATCATCAGGATGCTTTACTTCAGCTTCTTTATTTTAAGTCTTCAGGGTTGCTGTGTGTTATGTAAAAGGCAAAATGATAAAGCCAGGGCAAAAAGCAGAATGAAATGAAACTTTAAAAATTTTGACCTACAAGGAATATTCTGACCTCGTCAAAAGCGGAGGCGTAAGGACAATAATAAACTGTTTTCAGAGTATTCCGTTTCACTGCAAAGTTGAGATTCTGATGTATTATTCCAACTTGAGTGGAAACTTAATGTTGAATTATTTGACTTCCTCATAGCAAGAGACATATCATCAGCTGTAGCTCTGCATGTTTTTGTAAACTGGACCTATAGCCCAATTTTTAGCAATCTATTCATATTGGTTTCCACCCCTCTCTGCAAATCACTTGTAAGAGCGCAGATAGAGATTTAGAATAATCACAGAAATAATATCCTGGGTGCTTTGATCACAGATAGACACAGACCTTTGGTGCTGAACTCCAGCAGCCCGTCTCTGATTTCAGGGTGGTAGTAGAAGAAAGGATAGTGAAGTTAATTACACCTAAGGGTAAAAATTCATTGACAATTGGGAGCATTTTGTGCTACGGATATCAAAGCCTTGCAGACACCCAGATGCGTGTACACAGAGGGATGGCAGTAAGAAGAGTCATATTGCTTATGAACTAAGTTTGACGGGGAGTTGAGACAACCTTTCGCTTCCCTGCAAAACACTGAATTTAATCCTACTTCGTGTATAATTGTTTTTCTTTCCTGCATAGTGTTTGTGTGCGCAGGCATTTTTGGTTAGAAGCTGACTCCATACTTTAAATAGTGAGCAAGACCAAGCGCTGAAGTAGAGGTTTACTGGGGTGAAATGCTCGTCTCACCCATCCTGGAGGAGATGATCTGGAAAAAGCACAATCGTGAAGAACGGTTTCCTTCTCCCTCTCCATGTGGCACACAGGGAAGATGATCCATAATCTTTGTGGCAGGCCATTTCAGTTAACGTGGTCTAGCATGAAGATCTGCAGGTAAATCACCCATGCTCGAGGACACTTGACTTTGATAAGACTTATCAGGGAGCACCTGATGTCCTGAGGAGATTCACTGTGTGCTGTGGGTTTGCGAAGACCCTGATACCAGCGGCACGTGGGGAGGTCTGTGGTGCAGATCCACGTTCGAGGCTTGCACGAAACAAGGGTGGATGCTGCTGAATCGCAAGTCTTGTAGCAGCAGCTGCTGGAGAAATAATTTTGGGTCAAGGGAGGGAGCAGCCTGGCTTGGCTCTCCCCTCCCAAAGGATCCCATGCACCCCTCCTTTTCCTTGCCTGTGCTCTAGCCCTTGCCCAAAGCCATCCTTCCCATGGGTAAGCTTTCTTCCAGTGTCATCCTTCATTTGTTCTTATCCCGGACTCTTTTCCATGGAATTCATATTCTGCTTTTTCTGCCCAGACACTCTCCAACATCATGTC
Source organism: Sagittarius serpentarius (assembly GCA_034782735.1). Taxonomy (NCBI): domain Eukaryota; kingdom Metazoa; phylum Chordata; class Aves; order Accipitriformes; family Sagittariidae; genus Sagittarius; species Sagittarius serpentarius. The sequence continues at coordinate 19,961,610 of JAVKLA010000040.1, forward strand.
CCAACAATAAATTAAAAAAATCACCTTGTTAGGTACTCAAGTGGAGGAAAATTTGTGTTCTGCCTTTTCTAACATGAGGAGGAAAGCATCACTGAATTTTTCTGGCATTTGGAGAATGAAGTTTGCCTGAATTGCATAGGTGTTGTACTTAATCTTATGTTTGGTCTTATAGAAAACCAACAGCCCAGATATTAGAGGGGCAAAAAATTTCTAAAAATGCCTTCTTTTGTGCATCGGTTTCACATAGACATGCTTATGCAAAGGGATTTATTTGCTGAGAAAGAAATGACTGCAAATTAGGTTTTTGTCTTGCATTTTATTTTCATTTCTTGAATGAGCTGTAATTCATTTAATTAGTTATGACTGGTCATATGCATATCCTCAAACATACAAACACATGCCAATATATTCCTAAGAAGGTGTGCCTATGTGCCTCTGCTTTGCTTTGTAACTAAGGGAGTTAAGAGCCAATGAAGGAAACTAATGAATAGCAGGAAAAGAAAACTAAAGAATAGATATCTGAAATACTCTCCTTTTGTACCTAGGTCACTAACTTAATTTTCTCCTCCAACTGAATAGATTTTAATTTCTAGGAAGTCTTACAGATATCTTGAATCTTTGTCAAATTATCATTATGTTGATTTATTAGCTTCACAAAAAACGTTAGCTCCACCACACAGAGAAACCAATCATTTCTAATGGAAACCTTCAAACAATTCTTTCTGTTCAAAAGGGAGACTGTAATATACAGCACTGAGTCTAATTTTCATTAATTTGTGCCTGAGCAAAGAAATCTTCTTTTTATGGAGTAGGAGACTCACTTTATAATCTGCGCAAAACTGAAGTCATTTGGAGAGGTGAGGAGCCAGTGCCAACGCATTTTCACTTGAGGAGAGGTGAAATATCCTTGAACTCTCTTCTTTTTTTCCTAGCAATGCCGATCATGCCGTAGAGCCATAAGATGATCCTGAACTGGATTTGGAGAACAGTACACTGGCATGACTCTTCCAGAGCTGGGAGCATTAGCAGTTTGGCAATGGCATTGGGTGTGACAGGCAGAATGTCTGGCAATTTCGATTTAGGAAGAGAAAGAGTGAGAAACTGAAGCCTTGTCCCTGCTCCATTTCTCAAAAATACATTTTGGTTTTGTTCAAGGTAAAACCTTGACAGGTGGGGAGGTATAAGCTGCTCTCCGGTTGGCTCTAGAGCCTGGCAAGGACCTGCCAGTCAAGTTGGTTAGGAAATATGACCGCCTGGTGGTGGTCCCCTGCCCGCAAAGGGCAGCCTCGTACCCCCCAGTGCCTCACGTAGAAGAGCAATTAAGCTCATGCAGTTATTGAAATTGCTGAGTGTTGCCCCACCCGGGCAGTTACGGGCTTCCTGTTATGTAAATAAGATACCTGCGATGCTATACCTGACCCCAGGTAGTTCAGCTTCACAAATGGCTCACAAAGATAAGATGAGCCCAGCAGTGTGGATCCCAAGTTCTGGGGGTGGATGCTTCCTTCTCCCAAGACCAAGTACCTTTCACAGAGACCTGGTCTTGGGCACCAAGTTGGGCACCATCAGCCTGTGCACCTTGGCACTGCCATCTGCCTCCCAAATCCCCTGGCACTTTCTGTTGGTAAAAATTAGGGTATCACAGACCCAGTAATTCATACTCCAGTTTGCTTTTTCATTCCCTGCAGGGCAGCATCTGGAAATGCGTATCACTTATCTGTCATTCTTCAAGGAAAATATTTCTATTGTGGTTGAGCATCTGTTACAGCTTTATAAATTGCACACCTTGTTTGGAGCGTAGCTTACTGTAATGACTTTATTTGATATGATGATATCAATATAAGAAGTGATATTTCTTGTATTGCAATACGTTCATTGTTACCGAGCATGCTTGCAGTGTGGCAGGTAGCAACTCTGACATATTCAAACTGTGCAAAGGTCACACTGGCAACTTCTATTTTGTAAAGTATGTGATATATATTTGCTATGAATACCCAGATTTGTTTCACGCTTATAAAAAGTACCTGACAATTTACAAAATATATAAGATTAAGAATAATTGAATTAATATGTACCTTTTCCTACACTTCCTTCTTTCCTTTCTTCCTGGAAAGATTTAAAACCCAAAGCACCTTCTGGCTCTCATTTCCTGCCGTTTCATGTTTTGTCTTTGCAATATGTATTTTTCAAAAAAATCCTTCATTAAAATATAAATTGCTGAGTCCTGAGTACAATTTACTTTGCATATTTGGCATACACTACACTTTATTTAGCATAGCTTGTGCAGGCTTTTTCTCTGCTTTTAGGATATTGGACAAGGATGTATACGGAAAGTGATTATTCCTCATTTGCCAACTGCAGAATTTTTATAAATCCTTTCCAAGCATCCAGCTTTTGACACAGCTGCAGACAAGAACTTCGGTATGATAGACAGCTTTTAATTCATTGTTGCATTTCAAATAGTTCCTGTGAAGTTAGTAAACCTAGGTGCAGGGTTGGAGATGTTGAGTTTTATGCCATACTTTCTTTTTTCTTTAATTTAATTAATATCCCTTCTTTTAACAACTAAGTCTGTAAGTCAAGTCTAGAGTAATACCGGGTAGCATATTTTCTCTTATTCTCCCAGACAGCATACAATAAATAAATAAAACCCCTTTCCAATTCTTTTACCTTAACCAAAAAAAGCAATCTGCTATAAATGATACCTGTAGCCAGGTTTTGCACAGCTCCTGGCTTCATAAGACCTTGGTACTTAGTAAGGCAGAAGGAGAAAATAAAGCAGCGCTTTTGAAGCTGAAATAATCCTATTTTGGAAGGTTTCTTTTGTTCAATAGCCCATATACTTTCATTAAGCATAATTCCACCACTCAGTTTCTGCTGTCAATGAGAATATCCTGTATGGCTTCTGGAGTTCAATTGCAGCAAAGCAGAGAGCAAAGCATATTTGCTTTGCATTGGTATTACTGCAAAGAGGCAAACACAGCTGCATTTCCCCCGGGACATCCTGAGTCACATCAGTCTTCGTAGAATCATAGAATGGTTTGGGTTGGAAGGGACCTTTCAAGATCATCTAGTTCCAACCCCCCCCGCTGTGGGCAGGGACACCTTCTGCTAGACCAGGTTGCCCAAAGCCCCATCCAGCCTGGCCTTGGACACCCCCAGGGATGGGGCTTCTACCACCTCTCTGGGCGACCTGTGCCAGCGCCTCACCGCCCTCACAGGGAAGAACTTCTTCCTCACATCTCATCTAAATCTG
>JAVKLA010000040.1:19964965-19980085 GCA_034782735.1 Sagittarius serpentarius
GCCTCGCTCCAACAGGTCCATGTCCTTCTTCTGTTGGGGGCCCCAGAGCCGGACGCAGTGCTGCAGGGGGGGTCTCACCAGAGCAGAGTAGAGGGGGAGAATCCCCTCCCTTGACCTGCTGGTCACGCTGCTTGTGATGCAGCCCAGGACACGACTGGCTTTCAGGGCTGCGAGCGCACATTGCCAGGTATCCTGGTTTTGGTTGGGATAGAGTTAATTTTCTTCCTAGTAGCTGCTATAATGTTGTGTTTTGGATTTAGTATGAGAATAATGTTGATAACACGCTGATGTTTTTAGTTATTGCTGAGCAGTGCTTACACAGAGTCAAAGCCTTTTCTGCTCCTCACACCACCCTGCCAGTGAGTAGGCTGAGGGTGCACAAAAAGTTGGGAGGAGACACAGCCGGGACAGCTGACCCCGACTGACTGAAGGGATGTTCCATACTGTATGACATCATGTTCAGCATATAAAGCTGGGGGAAAAAGAAGGAAGGGGGGGGGACGTTTGGAGTTGACGGCATTTGTCTTCCCAAGCAACTGTTGTGCATGATGGAGCCCTGCTTTCCTGGAGACAGCTGAACACCTGCCTGCCCATGGGAAGTGAATTAATTCTTTGTTTTGCTTTGCCTATTAAACTGTCTTTACCTCAGCGCATGAGTTTTCTCACTTTTACTCCTCCGATTCTCACCCCTATCCCACTGCGGGGGAGTGAGCAAGCAGTAGTGCTGGGTTTAGTTGCTGGCTGGGGTTAAACCACGACATCGGGTCATGTTGAGCTTCTTGTCAACCAACACCCTCAAGTCCTTCTCCTCAGGGCTGCTCTCAATCCATTTTCCGCCCGGCCTGTAATTGTGTTCAGGATTGCCCCGACCCATGTGCGGGACCTTGCACTTGGCCTTGTTGAACTTCATGATGTTTCCAACGGGCCCATCTCTCAAGCCTGTCAAAGTCCCTCTGGATGGCATCCCTGCCTTCCAGCATGTCAACAGCACCAGACAGCTTGGTGTCATCGGCAAACTTGCGGAGGGTGCACTCTATCCCCCTGTCCATGTCGCTGCCAAAGTTGTCAAACAGCACAGGTCCCAATACCGACCCCTGAGGAACACACTCATCGCTGGCCTCCACTTGGATATCGAGCTGTTGACTGCAACTCTTTGAGTGAGACCATCCAGCCAATTCCTTATCCACCGAGTGGTCCATCCATCAAAACCATGTCTCTCCAATTCAGAGGCAAGGATGTCGTGTGGGACACTGTCAAATGCTTTGCACAAGTCCAGGTAGATGACATCAATTGGTCTTCCCTTATCAACCAATGCTGGAACCCCATCATAGATGGCCCCCAAATTTGTCAGGAGTGATTTGCTCTTGGTGAAGCCATGTTGGCTGTCACCAATCACCTCACAGGTGATTTTCTTGTAAAGCAGCAAACCCCTTCCCAGTACGGGGGCCAGCAACCATGTAGATGTCTTGCTGGAGACCTGAAGGTTGTCACAGGGTGACATTGAGCTGCAGGTCTCAGATTTTAGTAATTGCTCTCAGCCTTTTATATGGAAATGTGGTAGGACAAGTGGTAGCTTAAGCTGGTTTGAATTCACAGCATTTCTTCTCTGTGCTGCACCTTTTAGGGTCTGACCTAGAAGTACAAGTTTGGGATGAAGGAGGCTGTCCCTGTGGCAACATCTACTCAGTTTGGTCCATGGCTTGCAGTTACGACATGTATGGCCTACTTGGGTCGTTAAGGGTCAAGGATTCATCTTGGGCACCTTATGTAGGTCTCAGAGGGCAGAAATCTCTTGCAGATGTCCATAAAGCTATTATAAAACACATCCCAGAGATGCTCATTTCACCCTGTGGGTGGGAGGTGAATCTAGGGGGCACCTCAGGTGGAGGAGAATCCTTGGTGGGGCCTCCAGCTGTAGCTCCTGGGGCTTCGGGCAAATGCAGGTTAACAAAGGCACTAATTTGGCCTCGTGTCCTCTCTCTGCCCTTTTTGCCGGCTGTTTCACATCTACCATCACTTCTCACAAAAAGAGATCACAACTTCATTTGAAGGAGAGGGCTGGTGTGAAAAGCAAGGTGACCTCCCTGCAGGAAGAATGGGCTGGTGGGACTGAACCAAGCAGAAAGAGAAGAGGCCAGGAGAGGAGGCTGGTGTGAAAAAATCTGAGCAGGCACTTGGTGAAGGCTGATGTTGGGGGATGAGCAGATTCCTCTGAAAGTTTCCTTTTGGATAGATGAAGTCAAAAGGCACAGGTAGAGAGGGAATATTATGGCCCTCAAAGACATTTTCTTGAGGGTATTGATTGAATATTGTGGGAGGAGATGGCCAGAAGCAGGGACGCTCTCTACCTGCCCTATTTCATCCAGTTGTTACCTAAGCCTCTGTTTAATTAGCCTTATTTCAGGGACAGGAACTTGCGTTAGAGGTCTCCAATCTTGGATCTGATGCAGAATGGCTTTTCCTGGGGTAGATAATTCCACTAACAGTGATGGCAGAGGAGGGGACTGTGTGAACAGAGTGAGAGTGAACTGTTTAGAAAGTACTTACCCTTAATTGCTGCACCGGTGACACTGGGGCATGTGCACCTGCAAGACATTTTGATTCAAAACCACTAGAATTTTTCATTCTGTATCAAAGTTTAGAGTAAGAGGCAAAGACTAGAGGTAAGAGAGGAAAAAAAAACCCTACTTCAAACTTTGGTGCTAGCCTATATCTCCCTTACTACGAAGAAAGCTTATAGACATCAAAGTCTTTACTGTAAACTTCCCCAGTGCTTTGTTGCTTGAGCTCCCGGCTAGGACGCAGTGAAGTTTCAGCTGCCGGCGCTTCTGCCTCGCTCTTTCAGACCTGGGAAGTTTGGGAGGGCTATGATTTATCGCCTGCGTGCAATCGTACCCCTCTCCTGTGAATACAGTTTTGTTCTAATGAGCCTGAGAAGTTGGTTAAATCAGCAAGTCAGGGGCTCCCTGAGGATTTGGTTTCCCGTTGAAGCTGTCAGGCTTTTGTTTATTGCTCCCCCACTAAGTTTTGTACACGAGCTGCCACCAGCTCTCCTTGTGCAGTGGAGGTGACGATGCTTCGCTGCGGTGGGGGAAGCACGCCTGTTTTACACCCAGCCTGTTCCCCCCCATCTCTGCTACCCCACAGTGGGGCACGGTGACCTTTGTGATTTCTTTTTCTTGTTGTGGAAGAACCAGCGTCTCTGCAAGCCCTTGGGGCCATTGTTATGTTTTGGGTTTAATTGTGTGCATTACTGCTTAATAACAACTCCTTCCCTCGGGTATGGACTTTTAAATCTCATTTATTGTTCTTCAGCACTGCTGTTGAGTCTTCGTGTGTTTTGGGTAGAGAGGAGGCACCGCTGTCCATGCAAAAGGACAGAACAATATCGCCATGTGACAGGAGGGTGAAAGTCCTCTTCTCTGCCTCTCCCCACCTTGTTTTATCCTGATGTTTGGAGAAGAAGCAAACTTTTTGGTGTGTTTTGTACAGCGCCTAGCTCATTCTCCTCTTACCCCAGTTCTTTAGGGGTGCAAAGCATTTCTACCACAAGCATGAAGAGCAGTGGTGCCCTAAGAAAATAAGGGAATATTTTTAACCAGCCCTGAAAGCACAGAACTGAATTTCACAGACATGAAAGCGCCCTTGGTTCAGACTCCCTGGAGCTCTGGGGAGCACTCAAATAAGGGGTGGTGCAGAGGAGCTCAAAATGTGCCAGAAAACAGCTGAGCACAGCGTTTCAGACACATCCCTTTGGAAAGGAGTTTTTTTTAATAAGGAATGAGTGGTGCAGGAGACTCAGCGGGAGAAAGTAGTCACTAAATGTTGACACTTGTTTGTAAATCCGTATGTAATGGCTAGTCTATTTACACATAAAGATGATGTGCTATACATTTGGGAAGAAAACGCTACTTTATTTATATTTTAATTTGTTTAGACTGAATTTCTTTACAGTTACTCACAAAACCAGACTCTACTGTGTAGGCACAGGTGGGAAGTATTGATTTTTAGTGCAGAGAGTGTAAACATGTTTTGGTAACAAATAAACTGTTAATGTGGGCAAACGGGAGGGAACTTGGTTGTGTTTATCCTGGTGACTCAGCTGTGCAAAGGCAGACAAAAGAGGCAGCAGGACCAGCATGGGACGGGGACCCACCACGGCAGCACATGTTCAGTGCAGGGTTTGCTGCCCGCTTCTGGGATTTTCTAAGTTGCAGATATAGAGGTCCAAATGCGTATAGAGAAAGAAAAAATGCCCAAAGGAGAAATCTTGCTGCTGGCTGGGGATACCACAGGTTTCTCAGCATCCCCAATTGGGACCTGGATGCCTGAGCGTTGGGCTTGTAGCTTCCCTGAGGTCCCACAAGAAGCCCATGCGAGCTGACATTCAGCTCCTTCCTAAAAACCTCATCTCTCCGACCTTACATTTCAAATTATTTGGCTTCTTTGGTTTGCTTCCTCTCCCTCCGGGTGTATAATTGATATCTCGTACTATATCTCTGATTAATATGTCACAGACTTAAATGGTCTGCATGGCCAGGTAGCTGGAAATAGATAGCAGTCCTCCAGCCTCTGGTTCTGAATAATGAAATGTTTTGCTCTGAGAACAACTGGGTTAAATATTCAGGTTTTTAAAGCCTGGCATACAGTAACAGGACATATAGAGCCTTTATTTTAACTGTTTGAATTATTCTTCGCTGCTCTGTGGTCATCCACCTTCAAGCAGAAGCTCCTCTCCTGCAGCCGGGAGGTAATTTGGGCATTTCTGTGGGGCTGGGGAGATGTGGGGAGGTGTACTATCCTGGGGTCAGCCAGCTGTTTTGACACCACACCGTATTTTTTTCACCTCTATCGTATTCTCTGCTACCTTGAGCATCTCTGCTGCCGGTCCAGCTGTGCAGGGCAGGCGCGCCTGTGGTTTCTGGGAAGAAAACCATTAGCATTTGTGGGGCCAGGAGAAGTCATCAGCAGCTGGTGGTGCACAGGGCTCTGCCGTCGGTGTGCGGGAAGGGCCCGAGCTCCTTGTTCTTCCCCAAATCCGGGGAAAGCTTCTTCCTTATTCAGCCGGAATAGCAATGACCTGCCATTAACCTCTTACTAGCTAACGATTTATTGGAGATTCTGCAGAGGAGAACACCATTTTCAGACTCCTGTAATGCTGATAGCCAAACGCTGCCTGAGCTGATACAAGGAGGGGAAGCAGTAGGATATTTTGGACCTTTACGTGAGGAATTCTACCTGTCTCGGCAGAGATATGAGGCAGATAGTAGAGGTGCACCTCAGCATGGCTGTTGCTTTCTCCACGATAAGGAAAAAAACTGGTGAGGAATCAGCTGGAGGTGTGACACACTGCATAAATCACAGTGTTTGTAGTAGAGAGACGTGGTGCTGACAGAGGAGTTGGGGCTGCAGAAAAGCTACAGCATAGGGATACCTGCAGGGAAGCCCAGTCCATAAGCCAGGAGACAGGGCTGGGCATGGGCACACTGAGGGGTCAGCTCCAGCAAGGTCTGGGTGCCCAAGCAGAGGGTGCTTGTGTGGGGGCCCCAGTGAGGCTGGTCAGGGCCGTGAAACCCTGTTGGTGCCCTCAGGACGAAGGTAATGAAGCTAATCTGAGTTAGGGGAGCAGATACACTCCCTGAGACTGCAGAATTGGCTCTGCTGGTGCACATTTCCTAAACCTTCACTGATACCCTGCCGCGGGACAAGACATCCCAAAGCGGGGTGCATAGACACAGACGTGGGATGAAGAAAGAAATTTCCATTGTTGAGCAGGATGTGAGTTTTTCTCACCAAAGCCAAAACCTGAGCTCATGACGGGAGACTGATCGCCCAGATTTCCCTCCAGCCTCCTGCTTGTCTCAGCACGTGTGGCCTTGCGAGCTTGTTGACTCCGTCACCATCTCGCTCTGCCGTTGACAGCCTGATTTCCCTCTCTCCAGCAGCTCATGTTATAGCTCCTGCCCGTGTTTTCTTTGAAGTCCTTGTGAACCAGCCAAAGCTCATTGTGCTGTTCTGACTCTGAAGTCTTTCAGCCTGAGAATGTGCTGCTTCAACCTGCTTCATCTCTTCAGCCCTCATGCTGTTTTAGGCACCTGTTCAACGCTACAAAGCAGTTTGCCTTATGCTTGAACGTGCTGTGCAAAAAAAAAGGTTGTTGAGTTTTTGGACCGCTGGAAATTGTGGCGGTTACTGCTGAAAAATAACACAATTTGAGCTACTGCATCATTTCCATCTGGCTGACTTTCAGGAGGGAAATCTTTCATTCCAGCAGCTGAAAGGAGAGTTGTCGTGAAGACGCAGCGTGGCTTCCTCCATGCCTGGAGCACACGGGGTGACGGGGCTTGGTTCCTGCCACAAGCATGGGCTTCACAAGGGACAGCACAAGCATGAGTGCAGCGAATATCGTGGAGGGTGTTTCTTTCCCCTTGCTGTTCCTTGGGAGCAGATACTTCGTCTGATCTCGGGAGGGAGGCAGGACCCTAATTAAGAGCATAATGATAGCCAGCATGAAAAATCCTGAGTCATGCCCTGAACCCTTGGTTGTTAGAGGACGGGTGTAAATTTAAGACTGCTCAGTTTATTTAATCCTGTGCTGCTGCTGTCTGTCTGATTTGAAGGCGGACCCAAAATGGTAGTAATTAAATACGAAGATATTTAATGATCCACACCATAATGATGGAATATCTCATGACAATGGCTTCTTCTGCAGGGTATGCACTAATCCAGAGCAGCAATGGATTTGCTGAAGGGCTAACGCCCAGCCTACAGGCTGGGTCAGACTACCTGGGGGAGGATTTTAGAGATATGCAGGCATGTGAGTTCAGCTCCTGTTGATTTCAACTGGAATCAAACTTGTGTAGTTGTGAGCAACCCGTTAGCAGAGATTTCATGTCATCTCTCTTGGCTGCTAGGCGGAAGAGGGACTTTTTTGACGGCTCTCCAAACCCACCCTGGTGCAGTGCTCTGCCTTGGCTGTGTCTTTGGGCAACAATCTTGAGGGCTGCCTGTTGTACTAGGCAGAGCCCAACCTCTTGGACATGCCTCCAGAAAGCAACGGGTGCCCTGGTACCTGAGGAGGTGACCTGCACACCCTGGGGAGGGCTGGCGTACACATCATGCCCAGCTCTGAGGTGGTTAAGTGTGGAGAATGGACTTGGCATCTGATTGGTGACCCCCTCCAGCATAATCCCTATGTCCTTACCCGATATACCAACATCTGTATCGATATTGTCATCTATATATAAATATACATGTATACACACATGTATATAACTTTTGCATGCTTACAGATAAGCAAATGGAGTTTTCATCTGCGTGGTTCCAGCAATCAACAAGACAGTATCTGGCTCCTAGAAGTCTCTCTCTGTGGCTTAGGGTAATTAAATGTGCAGAATGCACTTACCTGCATTAGAGAGGGATCATTAGGGTAATCACAGCCTGGGTACAGGTGTAGGCTTGCGTTAGTGTCATTTTACCAGTACCAAAACTCATCTTTCTCTGCCCAAATCAGGACAGAGGCAACCCAAGGGGAAAGTTAGAGAAACAGTGAAAAGAAAGGAGGTGTGGGAGCTTTCTGCATTTGTGATTTGTCACACGTACAGGTGGAGCTGCTGGATTAGCTGCACTAATCAAGATCTGGAGAATCTGCTTCTCCATTTGAAGGGAGCATCCCTTTTGTAATAGTCTCTGAAGTTTTTTTAACTTGCATTGACACAAATTAAACAGGAATCCTGCTGTCTATTGATTTTGTCAGCAATGTTTTTTTCCCCTCCTGAAGTCATCTTTAAAGACTTTACTTTTATTAAACTAAATGCTGCCACTTAACTAAAGTCTTTGTTTTTATAGACTCAAGAGAACAGGATCTAACATAAATTAATCATGACTTAATTGACTGAACTAATTCAAGTTCTCTCCAGTCCACTGCACAGCAATATTCCTGTCTTCCCAATGCTGAAACTGAAGGCTAAATGGTACATTGCTTTAACAGCATAAACTTTTTATATCTTCAACACAACGTTTTTACTGTGGACAAAAGTTTTAATTTCCTCGGAATTAAGTCCACAAAACACTTTCACCGTTAGGAATGCTGAAGTGAACACCCGTTTTGTAATGCATATTAGAGCTGACTTCAATTTCTTCCTATTATTTTTTTTTTCTCTGTGCATGGACTAAATTATTTATTTGGTATTACTATTTCAAAGGAAAACCAAGTATTAATTCAATTTAGAACAGTAGTCTCTCACCCTACAGAGCATAAACTGAAACGCAATGAATTGCTAATGCTGCTGATGTCAAGAACGCAATGCATTTAGCGAAGCTGGCTAAATCATTAATGCGAGCAGCTCTCGTCAAAAAGGCACCACTGTCAGGAATCAGTGAGCCCCGTGCATGGCTTTTGGGTTTAGCCCATGCAGTGAGTCTGGGGACAAACCCACCAGTCGTGTCCCACATGGTGGAGCAGGGAGGGAGTTTGGGGCTGCCTTGTGGGAGAGCTTGCAAAATGAGGGTGGGTGCAGGCTGTGATGCTGCTGCGATGGCCTTGCAAGGCCATTAGCCACCAGCTCCAAAGAAGACAGCTTGGCAACTTCTTCGCTGCTTCCTGGGGACGGTACCAGAAATCAGGGCAGACACAGCTTCAGCTCAGGATATTCACGACTGACCCATGAGGCGGCGGGTTTGAAGGACTATTCACCGAGTGCATTTAAATAACGAATCCATGCAAGGGAACTGCAGGCTGCTCATTGGCTTTCCACTGCCAAAAGAGGCAAAATTAATTAAATAGGCTGTTCCCTGCCTAGTTTCTTTTTGCAGCTCTGCATTTCCCAGCGCTACTTTTTTCCTGCAGCAGAGCTTTAAATATCCCAAGCAATGGTGGGTGCTGCTATTACTTCCCTTAGGAGCCTGTTCCTTAATCTAACAAATCTCTGTCAGGAATAGGGCTCTCGCCCCTATCAGCCTAAACTTTTCATAGCTTTATTTCATGCTGTTTTGCTTTGTTTTGCCCCTCAGCATCATCCACAATAACTTCTACCCCTAGGACAGTTCCCAGAGTTACTGTGTTATCCCACACCAGCGTGACTCCCATCTCTCCATCGGATGAACCGTGCATGTTTTTCTTGGTGGAATTATTTCTTCAACTGAAAGTCGCATTTGATGCTAGTCTCTGCGTGTTCTTTCCTTTCACATCTTTTTTGGTGGCTTCCCCACAGCCTGTAGTCGACACCGTGTTAAGGTCTGGTGGTTTGCAAGAGCTCAGTGATGCAGCAAGCCTTTGAGCAGAGGTTTGGAGACAGGAATACCCAATTTTACCATTTCTTAGTAGTAACACTTCCTAAGAAGCTGCTGCAAGAGGACGTTTCTGTCCTCAGTGTCGAGTGGCTTGGGGCAGATAAGGTGTTTTGCATTGGGTTTTCAACCTCTGGTGGGGGAGCATGCAGACCTGGGAACAGCAGCCGGGACCGCCGTGGGGACTGACCTGCTTGTGTCCTCTCACGGACTGCTGGAAACCTTCATGCTGCCTTGGGAATGGTCAAAAGAACCATTCTTTAAGCATGTGGAGGGAGATTATTCCCTGGGGGAAGTTTTTGTGTCAAGCCTAGAAAGTACATAATGGCTTAGACCCTGAGTGTCAGGAGCTTGTGTTTGCTTATCCAGTGTTTTGCTGATGTACTTGAAAAAGGTCTGAAGAAGCATTGTCCTTCAGTGACAGAGGTCTGTTTTGCCATTAGTGTCTGCTCTTCCAGCTGCTTCACACTACTATGCCTGTCTCTTGGTTGTCTCCCTCTGTTCTGTTAAGATGTTTCAGTCAATTTACGTGGTACTGAAATAGGCAATAATGTCCCTCTGGGACCACGACGCTTGTGATAAAACCTCATTGCTTTGAAGATGGCTCCGTTTTTGCTACCTACACTGAGTTGATGCCAGTACTTCAGCTTTGCTCACAGGCATCTATTGACACCTCTTCTAGCTAAGACCTATGTAAAATAATCTTGTTTTAGCTTTACCTCACTCTTTAATCCCTCTTTTCCTTTTTCAGCTCTAGCGTGAAACAACCTGCATACGGCTGGAAGGTTGGGAGAGAGACCTTCACCTGTAAATAAATACAGGTTTACAGCCTGAAGGCTTTTCTCCTGCTCTGTCTTTCCAGAGCTTCTCTGCATCATTTCATACTGAGCTGACATTATCAGCCTTGGTTTCAGAAGTCAGTGGAGCTGCTGCCACTTACACCAGTGTAAAACTGACCCTTAGGAAGGGATTAATCTTCTCTTTCTTCTTGGAGTAGAGGATGTGATCAGAGAAATGGAGAGACTGTATGGGAGACACTCATCCCGCTTAACCTGACGTACGGCTGTGTGTGGCTGCTGTGTACCCTTGTCATCAGCCCCTTCGCTGGTCGCAGAAACGAGGTGGCACTTCCAGGGGTGCTGCATTACCCTCTTGTAGCACAGGATGAGTTACCTTTCGAAGCTGCCTCTCTCCCTCCTTTGACCGATGCCTGTTTGTTGAGTAACTTTGACCAGATGCTTAGTTTTTGGTGAAGAAAGTCGGAATGGATAAATCCCACCTTGTATTTTATATAGAAATGCATGCAAACCCCAGTAATTTCAGCAAAATTACAGCTATGTACGTGTGCTGAGAGTTTAAAACAACAGATTTTGGTTTCTTGAAGCCCATCCAGGCTCTGAGCTCCTGGACGCAGTGGAGTCAAGATGTATACGTTCTTTGGACTCAGAAACTCTGGAGGTGTTAAATGAATTAAATTAATGTCACCTTTATAATCATTTGAGCAGCCTCTGTAGAGCAGTCCTTCATCGCTGGAAACTCTCACCCCGAGAAGAGTCTCCTCTCCATCTTCCTCACCGCGATAAAGAGACTCTGTAGTGCTTCTCACAAATGCTCGATTGATGCACACGCAAAGCATTAATGCATTTTAAGAGAAAAAAAGTTAATGTACCGTACAGCCCCGCATACTATTTAAACTTAATTTGATGAAATACCAACTACCAACAAATGTAAAAGGTCTGTAGTAAATATATGTAGTGTTCTCTGTAATGAAAGTGCCATCATAAGGTATAATTCATCATAGGCTCATCACTTTGCTTTTATGTTTCAGGTCATTAATTGCTGATAGAGGTTACAACGCAGAATGGATTAGGTGATAAAATTACATTTCAAAGTCTGCCCTTTTTCCTCTGAAGACTAAGAAATTTACATCTACAAAAGCAAAGTAGCATCCAAATATCTCGGAGCAGATGTAAACTATCGACATTGTACTTCAATGCAGCTGCATGTAATGAAAACCTGAAATTGAATTTTAACTTAATAAAGTAGATTGTTTTTTAATTGAATGTTGTTTTTTTTCCTTGACTGGGAACATTCCCACTCTTTAATTATGTTTCATTTAAGAGAAGAACAAATAAAATCAATTTATTTTCTGACACTGAAAAGGGAACATGCAGTATTTCTCAGCCGTTTGGAAAACAGCACCCCACACCTTGAGTAAATCTATTAAAATAATGTGCTTAAAGCAAGCAGTCATTTTTAATTAAAACAGCTACTCTGTAAGCAGCTTATATATCAAGGCATCATATATATTCTCACTGCACACGGCGTTTTTTGGTGAAGGCAGCTATGTAATGCCTGGGGAGAGAAAGCCGTTCACAAAGGAGTCCCTTTCGGAGAAAGCTGCTGTTCTGTTTAATGCTGGGCAGGTGCCTGGCAGGGACCAGCCCAGCATCGGCTGACCCCGGGGTCCCTGGTACGTGTCTGACCCCTCCATGCACTGAAGTTCAGCCATCGGTCCCTGGCCCCACTTCACATTTACAAAATGGGAAAAAAAATATTCCTTGAGTTCTCCCACATTGACCCTGTTTTGCTGATAATGGAAACACATTTCTGCAAATACCTTATTCTTCCCAGTGTGGCTGCAATAGCCTTCCTTTCCTCTGTTTGGATGCCTTGATCTGATTTTCAGGGTGAAAACAGCTGGGGCTGTACTTAGCTGGCTTTCCCAGGGACCAAAGTAAGTTTTAGAAGGAATAAAACTCACATTTAGTGATAAATTTTCATGGCAGCGTATCTTAAATACCCAAATCCTCCAAAGTTCTTTAAAATTTCCTCTCTTCAGGATGTGTTGAGCAAAACATTCGTTGTCGGGATTTTTGATCTCAGTTGTAAAGTTTGGAACAGAAACATCAAAGATAAAATGTGAATGATCTCACGTTGCATTTGCGTGCGCAGCATTCTCCTTTTGAGAAAGAGGGAGTGTTGGGTTTTTTTTTCTTTTAGGACAGTTGCTTTTTTCTTTCCTGCTTATTCTGTGCTGGTCTTTGGCATTAGAATAAAAGGAGGGTATTAAAAAATCCTCTTACCCCAGACAGGGAGAGAGCAGGGAAATGGCAAAAGCAATACCTCCTCCTCTCCGTCACATTTTATGCTTTTTCCTTGCTCTTTCCCCACTGGAAAGGTTAAAAGAAGAAATAAGGAGAGCAGGTTCCTGCTTTACTCCTTTTCTGTTGCTGATAGACTTTGCTGGAAATCATATATTTCCATTTAATGGGAAATCTTGGTTTGGGAAAAAAAAAAAAAAGAAAGGTTTGATATTAATAACATGTTTCTGTGGGGTGGGGAAACCAGCATGTCTGGAAAGACGGAGTAGTGTTTTCTGTTGAGCGTTTTGGGATGCTCTGCAGGCTGCTGGGCATGCTGCAGCCGCTGTGCAGGGGGGCAGTGAAAGGCATGGGGGCACCCCAAAACTGTGGGGTCTGGAGCATCGTGAGCCAGAACGTCCTCGCAAACGGCTGGGGATGGATGTGAAGGGTAGCTAGAGGATCTCTGCAGCGGCTTGGTGGCACCACTGTCCTCAGAGCTGCCCTCCTGAGGCTGTAGGTACAGTGAGTCCCTTCCCAAATCAGCGCTGCGTGGGGCAGGGGATGGTGAGCGAGCCGCTTTCTCGCGGACTGGCCTCGCAACGGCTTTAGATTATCGTTTTTCACTGCAGCAGCTTGGTGGTAAAGACTGACAGGGTAGAAAAGAGCAAAAGGTGTTTGTTTCACGATGTTATGTGTCTGAAATTGCTCACAAGCTGAAAGCCCAAGTCTCTATACTGGGAAAATCTTCTCCCATTCCAAAGATGGGAGCAGTGACGCGTGAGGCTTTTGGGACTTACACCGCTGTAGCCAAGTCCCTACCAGAAGCTGCTTTCCTTCCCCTCAACCTCTTTTCCTTATTTCGCACCCCAGAGGAAAAATACCAGCTGTAGTTTTCATACCTGTTTGATGGGGATAAACACAGAAAAAAGCACAAATACCTTTCTCCGCTTTTCTCCACACGTAACGCGTCACTGTGCCGCTCTCGGCGCCGGCAGCAGATGCTATTTGGTCCACGCAGCCTCTGCTTTAACGAGCACGTACTTCAAAACTGAATTAAATAGCTGATGAGATGGGATTTTGTTGCTTCGGTCCAAAGGTGGTTAAACATTTACTGACACATCTAAGCAAACATGGGATGAGGTGATGGGGCTTGAATTGCTGTGATTATGCCGCGTGTAGAGCAATGCCGCCTGCAGAGCAGGCGGTTGAAGGATTAAATCAAACAGATGTATTTACACACGTGTAGGTAGCAAACTTTTATGAGGTTATTTTAAAGAATAGCCATCTGTTTAAAGGTAGGGCTGATCCCAGTTGTGACTTGCTAGCTGGAAAGGATGCTCACTCTGCTTTTGCCTCTGCATTCCAGTTAGAGCTGCCCTGCTGTTGTGTTAATGCTGTGTACTGAGGCTTGCTCGCTGTGGAAAGTTTAGTGTAAGTATTTTCCTCGAAAGTTTCTGTCTTTTTGTCAAAAATGCAGAATCCTATATATTTTTTTTTTTTTTCAGTTTCAGTGAAAACCTGGAAATCTTTGACCAGAATGAGGAAATGGTAGTACTTAAAAAGAAAAAAAATATTACTAACCCATACAAATGGAAAAATGTCAATGAAAATGTCAATGAACTGCAAAGACCACATTAAGAGATTTCAGTTTACCAACAGCAAGCTACTGTGAAGTCTTTGTTTTGTATCAAGGCAAAGGTTAACTTTAATAGGGATTTGAAAGAGCATAATGAACTGGAGGGAGGATAATGCACGGTATCACAGAGACCTTACACATCCCCAGCACACTTGGATCAGATTTCCCCAGAGCTATGTAGACTCTATGACAAAACCAAATTTGCTTATAAAAAGTATTTGGGCTCCACCAGCGGCTGGTCACCAGATTTGCACGTTTTGTCTACACTGTTGCTGGTGTCAGCAGCGTCTTTTCATTGATTTTTAAGTGGTTTGGGGGATTCTGTGTCTCCAGCTGTGGAAATAACTAGTTTTGCTGTTCCTTGGTGATTCCAGAGAAAAACTGGGTTAAATGGAACACTTAATTTAGCTAAGACTGAGCAGTTTCCTTCTTATTTCTACTGTTTTCCTAAAGACCTATACCAATAAAAAACTGAGGGGAATTTGTTTCAAATTAATAAAAAAACCCCAAAGCTGAAACTTGTTTCAAAACATAAAAAAAAAAATCAAAGTTGTCTCATTCAAGAAATGGGAAAATGAAACATTTTCACTTTCCCAGATTATTGTTTTTTCTTCTGCCCTTTCTTCCTTGGCAGAAGTGTCAAAGAAGCCAATATGCATTTGCAAAACATTTTGACGTATCTGACCCTGCAGTTTTTAGTGTGCAAAAAATGGTGACCAAAAAAATTCTTCTGGTTTCCTGTGGCTACAGAGGAGACCACCCTTGCACCAACTATATAGCCACATTCAGGGGAACCGACCGCATCCTTCTTTGCTGCGACCTTCCTGTGTAGCCTTTCTTAAAAATGGACGTCAGTCATAAACCCCAAACTGGGAGATCTTTTAATTCAGGTGCTTTCTAAGGCTCCTTGTCCTTACCCCTTGTGATGGTATGTCCTTGAGGCTCTCTCCCCGGGGGTGAACCTGGGAGGGGGGACATCGCTGCTGCCTCCTCCCAGACGCATGTGGAATAGCTAATCGCTATTTCCGCCCAGTTTGCAAGAAATGGTGTGCACACTTGCGGGGGGGGGGGGGGGGGGGGGGGGGGGGGGGGGGGGGGGGGGGGGGGGGG
>JAVKLA010000040.1:19980095-20017160 GCA_034782735.1 Sagittarius serpentarius
AGGTCTGGAACATCCCCAGGGAAATATCTTAGGCTTGATTTCTTAGTATATCAAAAGGTAGCAGCTCAAATCTGATTAAGCACGGAGCGCCTGACGAATATGCTATGTCTGCGGAAAAGGAATTCCCTATCAGATGCCTCTCTCAGAGCAGCCACCAGCAGGTACCATCGCAAACAAGTTTTAAACCACTGCCCTTCATCTTTTCCCCCATTTGCTCCATCGGGTCTTGTCAGAGAGAGACCCCGTGACTGCTGCGTGTATATTGAACATGAAGAAAGTTTCATCCCTGGTTAAACCTCCCACAACTGTCGCCACGCTCATGCTGCGTGACCGCGAGCCGGCTGACAGCTAACGAGAGATGACCACACAGTGACGGGGGACATTGGCACCCCAGGGGACAGCAGATCCTACCTTAGACGTCCATCACAGCAGGGTGGGGTGTCTCACTTGACCTCCTTTTTTCCTCTGTTTTCCTTGGAAAAAATACAGAATGAGTGCCTAGATTGCTTTTTAGGGTCTGGTACTGCACTTTTGTTGATAAACAGCCCTTAGGTCTAGTTGTAACCCAGGATTTTCCATACCATTGCCTTACTCAGACTAGTGACATACCAGGTTTATTTATGTACAAAAATCCTATGGATACCAGATACTCTACACTGTGGAACCTGACAGAAGGAGAACGTTGCACTGGCATGTGGGATGTTAGATATGATCATGGCAATGGAAAGAGGCTGGAAGAGACGTCAGGATGTCTGGTCTGGTCCCGTATATCTAACATGCCTTCAGTGGTGAATGCTCCATAGCTTTTCTTGTCAAACTATTTTAGTGCTTTGTTACGATTATTGTTTAAAAGTATTTTTCCTAATGATAGTTTTATTTTCCCTTCTCATACTTTGCTTAAAGGCCATCCACTTCTTAATGAATCTCAGCTGAAATATATTTCACTTAAAAAAAAATTGTTTTGACATGAAGAATGTTTCCTTGGCTAATTTGCAGCCCGACTCTCTGATGAATTTGACCTGAGTTCAAAATAGCTTCAGTTTCACCAAAATGTGACTCCTTGGTAGATTTACTATTCACAAAAGAGAAACCCCAGATTTAAATTCATTGACTCACTTCAGTCTCAGGAATCTGCTGGCCTAAATTCTGAATAAATTCAGGAGGAGAAAACACCGTCAATACTGTGGAGCCCAAAGTAAACACAGAAAGAAAATAAGGATTATCCTGCATTTATATAATATAATCAAGTTCAAATTTACCTAGCTGTAGAGTAATATAATTGGGGATTTGGGTGAATCCCATAGCCAATGGCATCTTTTAGAGATAACCAGTCTTTTTAGAAATGAGATTAAGTGGGGAGAAAGCCTAGTTATGCTAATTAAAGTAAAAAAAAGAAGACTAAGGAATAATTGAATTTGAAAAATAGCCCACTGCTTAAAGAACATGAACTTGAACAGCTCTAAAATATGTCTAATCCTTGTTCCCTGCTTGCAACTAAAATCCTAGAGAGTGTGCGGCTGTGGCTTGAGTCACTGCTCCATGGCGGGGGCTGTGCTCGGGCTTGGGTCAGGATAAAATTCAAGGGACCGGGTGGGCAGACAAATGCAAAATGCTCCGCTTCCACTCACAGACAGGGATACTCGTATGGATGGCTAACCTCTTCCTGGAAGCTCTTTGGAAAACTTTTACTAGTGCGTAACTTCAAGAAGACTCATGGTGGTAGGGGTGATGGTTTTACTGGCAGAGCAGCTTGCCTCAAGCGGAAAACGTCTCTGCACTGAGGTGATGCTCCGTGCGGCGCATGGCATGGGAAGAAACAGCGCCAAAGCTGACCAGGGGTGAGAGCTAGCATGAGAAATGTGTCCTTCTGTTGGCCACAACATTTCCAGCAGGTCCGTGGTCAATATACTCTTTGAAACCAAAACTAGGTAACTCTCCAGGAGCAGAAGGCTCTGCAGGGCTTTATCCTCCATCTCGGCACTAAACACTAATTCTGCTCCTTGAAAAAGCTGTTCGTTCTGCACAGACTGGCCGGGCTGTGTGACAGTTTCAGTGCCATCTATTAAACCTAGGGAAGGTAGGGACAGCCCCCCCCCCCCCCCTTTTTTTTTTTAAGTTATTAATTTTTAACTCACGACTTTGAAAAATTCTTTCTCCCCCGCTCCCCGCCCCGCCCCACCCCAACCATTTCTGCTTGATGTGCTTGGTGCCCCGGCGGTTTCCCCCCTCCCTCTTGTTGGTTCCTCAGCTTTGGTGGCTCTGCTAAAGATAATTTTGATTTCTCCACTTTTGCCTGGGCAGTGGACTTGGCCACCCTCCTGCCTTACTCAGTCGTCTGCCAAATGTCAAGTGCAGGCAGGTCCCTGGGCAGCTGCCGGGGCTGCCATGGAGGAGCTGCCTGGGAACATTCCCAGACACCAGCTAAACAGGTACTTCGTCTGCTCATCAGCTTTTCTATCAGTGGTGCCCTTTCTTCTGCAGTTAGCATTTTCCATAGCCAAAAAGTTGAGGGTGATCTCTGTAAAGTCCTACGGGGTCCTCCTGTTTTGGATTGGAGATTTTGGCCCGAGGCTTGTTGCAGCTGAATTCAGCAAGGCTCTGGGTGAAGAGCATCATGGCTCAGGCCATATCTGTCCCCTTAGACATTCAGGGACCTGAAACAGAGATGGAGCAGCATAGAAGGTGCAACCTGTGGAGTTTTATAACAGTTTAACTGAACTGCATCAGTAAAACAGAAAATTTTTGCTCCGTTAGCATACTGTTTGACAGTTCACCAATCGCTAGCCAGAATGCAATGCAGAGTACCACCCAACTTACCCTTTTTTAGGGAATCTGCCCCTCTCCGAAGGTCATCCTGGCAGTGGTGCTTATCAATTCTTGGCAGCAGCAAAGAGTCCGTGTGCTCAGAGCACCACCACCCATCCTGACCGATGCTGTGTCATCATTTCCTCGCATTTCCTCGCCTTGCGTTCATCTGCTGTTGCTTGGACTGAGTACTTGCTGTATCCAAGTTGCTATGCTTGGAGAAGAAAAAACCAGATTGACTGGGGCCCATCTAGTTGTACAGCACCATGCAAAAAGGATCCAGCACCCACACACCACTGCAATACAAACGAGATGTTTCTAAATTTTTTGGGACCGGCAGAAGTTTGTTCATAAATGTGTAATGCACACACAGACTCACACTCAGTTTAATTTATTTGGTGGCTGAAGCAACTGTACCTCTTATCCCAGTGACTTTACAAGGATTAAGTATAATGTAAGAGCAGGAGTTGGTTCTGTGCAAACAGTGCGTGTGTTATAATAGAGGAACTTCCCTGTTTCTGTGTTTGGGATGATGCTTTTGAAACGCATAGTGGTACGCTTACATCTGGTGCATTTATGAACTCTTAACTCTGTGAGGGAAGATAAAGGATCAATGGCTTTCCTAGTTTTAGAAACAGGGAATTCTGCTTGTTTGAGCAGAAATATTTCTAAGTTGACTCACAAAGAAAATTTTTGCTCAGATGGTGCAGTGTTGTATTTCTCTTGTGTTGTATTTGCACGCTCTTTAGCAAGAAGCATCCGCAGTCCCTGTAAGTGCAGAACAGCCTCAGAAAAAACGGCGAGGTGGAGGATGAAGGGCGTTCATTAGCGTTCGTATTTTGTTGCTTAAAATCGAAGGGCAAGCATTGGCTTGTGCACTGGCGCTGGGAATAACGTTACAGATAAAGAGGCTCCCTTTATTCACGAGCAATCACGGTGTGCGCTGTATGTTTAAGCACATTATTTCTTGGCTGTTTTCCAAGGATTCGCTGTTTAAAAGTTAGCTGGAATGAAGTGTTTGATTTGGAAGGGGCACAATTCAGGGAGGTGTAGTTTGCCTGTGAAATTCCTTTCCACTGTTGCATTTTATTTCAGCAGAATTGGTGGGGGGAGTCAATGTTGTTGTAATTCCATAGATTTTCTCTTCAGTAGATGCTGACCATAATTATGATTTATGAATTGGATTAACTCCGTCTTCTCTCTAAGCCACAGTACGGTGTGATGAGGAAGAGCTTAATGAAATCGCACTTAACTCCAACATGTTCTTTAACTCCTTCCTTACCTACAAAGTGCTGCTTGCATTGTTGGTGCTTGCAGTGGTGTGGACTTTGGTGTGAATACCCAGCAGATCTGGCAAAGTCTGGGGAAGATGGGGGCACAGGCAGGATCACCCATGGGATGCACCCCCAGAGCCTGCCTGGGGAGGGCGATTGCTGCTGGGTGTAAATCAGTGAGCCCTGGGTAAGAGGGTGTGAAATACAGCCGTTAGGCTACCACGCATAGTGTTTCTACTCTCAAAACCTCATTTGTGAGCAAAGAGGAAACACACATTGCACATAAAGACTAGAATTTATTTTTAAGATTTACTGAAATCTTAACAGTCTAATCCAAGAATCATCATTATTAGCCCAGATGTATCCGTTACGGAAAGAGAAAGAATATATCTATGCAGAAAACCTTTTAGTAGTACTCTTGCTGCTGCTGCTACTACTACTGCTACTACTACAGTTACAATCGTTACTCACATACTCTGTAGTTTCTACCCCTTTTCCCGGTAATATGTCCCCTCTGCTTCTCTGGGTACTACAGTTGGGGATTTCACCCTGGGACTGGCCTCACGGCAAGCGTCAGCATCAGCGGTGCTTTGTTGGGATGGGATGTCCATGCTGATGGTTTCTTCTTCCTCACCACGTGGAGTCAATTTTATATGTTTGCTAACAGGCTTTTGTACCTTTTACTTTCTTCATTGGTCCTCAGCTCCACGTCGCATCCCAATTTATTATACGTTGTGCTCTTTACGCATGCTAGATGTTATTTCAGAGTCTCTGAAATGCACAAAACAGAGATGTTATTCTCCTGGTTACTCCAGAATCCAGTTTTGTCCAGCTCTAGTTCTGTATTGCTTTAACTGTCGGTGGGTGAGCTGTGCGCAGGCGTGGGGTGTCCCATGCCGGCCTATGACCAACTCTTACCACCTGGTGCCTGTACCCCTCAAAGCTGCATCCTGGGTCCCCACTTCTCAAAGCCTCTGCTGTTGTAGAAGGTCTGGATTTCTCTGCTCATCAGTGCGTTAGTGATAAATCCCTTGTTCTACCTAGCATAACTGCTTGTAACTGCTGTCCGTATAAAACTACGGGTTGTACCATACAAATATAAACAAAAGGAAAACAAATTAGCCACAGACAGCTGGTCAATTAGCAAAACTGCTGTTACAGCTAAACCAAGTGAGAGGAAGCTGCAGGCAGGTCAGGAAAAATTCAGGCAGAGCAGAGCTGAGGCCACGCAAAATTAGGGCAAAGCTTATGGCCTGTAACTACCGATAGCAATACCCTATTGCAGGGCTACACGGCTGCAGGATGACCGCTATTAATATAACGTAGCAATGGTGCAAACTGGCTGCCCACGGAGGCAGCGGTTAACCAAGTGGGCAATGTGAGTGCACACAATTAAGAAAAAATATACCTGAAATATGTGAACTGGGGTGAGGGGTAAAACACCACCTTTAAGGGACAGTGGGTTTTGCCAGGATACTATCTTTGGTGCTTGTTTTTTTAACTCACAAGCGTGAAAATAACACTGTCAACTAGGCAATTTTCTTGTTGGCTTGTTACATTGACTGCAGTGGAGACTTCATACCCATTTTCTTTGGTTTCTTTGAGACTAACGTACAAACATCCCAATTACAGGTTATATACACATTGGGAAAGGACAAATGTGTAGAGGGATATGCCTCTACCCGCACCTGAGGGTTAGTAATAAGTGACAACCCTGAGCTAGTAACGTGCTGTGGATAAGAAAAGCAGGAGGTTCACGGATGCAGCGTTGTCTGAAAATTACAGATTGAAGACATCTCTTCTCAAGACTCACTTCTTAGCCTCCACAACGGCCTCACTCCTGAGGCTATCACAGGATGCCAAAAAATGTGAAACCCTTTTTTGTGCTTTACTTATACATTGGGTAAGAGTGAGAGAAGCTGCTGAAATACCCCAAAGCAAGTTTGTGCCGAGGAGCAGTGCCCTGGGGAAGCAACTGATGGGTGATCCCTGAAGTGGCCATGCTGAATTTGCAGGGCTTACTGAGGATTTTGGAGCTGTCCCAGGAATACAAGGCCAGTGACATCCATCAGCCCCGCTCACGCGGCGTGGCACCTGGCTTCTCCCATTAGCTTGCTCAGCGCCTGGAAGGTCCTGCTAGGTGCAAGGCAGTCCAGTGTCACTCAGGGTCCCACGATGGGATTTAAATAAGCATCGTGCTATGGAAGTTACCCTGATTTGTCACAAAACGGTTTTCCCCAGGATTAACGCTGTCTGCACTCATTTATCTTCTGAGGTTGGCCAGCTCCTCTCTGGCGTAGATGAGCTCAAGACGGAGGAGAAAAAAGCACAGCGTGGCTGAGCAAGGATGGACGAAGCTGACCCTTTGGACCTTGTGTACTGCAGTGCCATTCTGGGAAAAAAAAAAAAGGAGAAAAGTTCCTCTTAGTTCAGACCCATGTGTCTGAGTTACAGCTGGATTGGTTTTGTCCTCCATTGGTCTCCCTGCCTGCAGCCGTTCCCTGCCACACTCCTCCTTCATTTTCCCCTTTCTAAGACAGCAATCGGGAGCTGTGGCACTTCATTTGACTTCTGTTGTTTGATCCATGATACCAAATCAGTGTGACAGAGCTCATGCAAACGGGACAAGAAGGGTGGAAGGATACCATGGGAGAGAATGTGATGGTAGAACCAGGCTGTTGGTTTTGGGGAGAGGCACTCTTTGGTAGGTAAAGGATAGGATTTAATAATACCAATGAGCAGACTCTTTTCAGAGTCCTGTTACACTGTCTTTTAAACACTGAGAAGGCTACTTAAAAAAATGAGTAAATCCTGAGAAAGAATTTCTTGATATTTGCTCAATACACTTAGCATTAAAAGAAAATGGTGTGTCCCTGCTCTGCTTTGGAATTTGGAATTAAAAGGTACATTTTAAAAACATTTTTCCAATGCTTTTAGAAGGAGCTTTCCCACCAGGCTTGGGTTGTCCCTTCCAAGGTCTACCATTTATTTCCCTTGCCTAAAAAATGCAACACCATATCCTTCTCCCTCCTGGGCAGGGGAATGCAGAAGGGGAACCTGAATTTCCATTTCTACTCTATATTGCACCTAGTGAGAAGGAGCTGAGCAGTGCATTTTTTTCTTAAGCCTTCCCTTCTAACATGCTGAGATGCAAGAAGAATTTTGCAAGTTGGTTCTGAAGTGCTTTAATTTGCTGTTTAATACCTGGGAGCCCTGGAGGTTTGGAAGTGGTGATGGTCATGCCAGACTGGTAGGTGATGGAGTAAGTGCCTTCTGCAAAAACAGGACAGGAACCCGTCTGGGACCACACAAGTCTTGGCTCCTTTTATTCAGTGAAACAAAGGAGAATCATCCAGAGCACAGCATTTAATAGACAGAAGGCAGCTGCGGTACAGCCATATGATTGATTTTTCAGGCTCTCCTTTGTGTGAGGACCTTATTTCTGCTCGCACGAGGGGCTGTGTTGGAGTAGAAACCTCAGCGCTGCACTCAGAGTTTAGGAAGCTACTTTTGAAAATTGGACATCTGGTGTCGATGAGGCTGTTAGTGCTATTTGTGAGCTGAACACATTGCTTTTCCCAAGGGCGGTGATGCATTGTAATTCTTCGCTGTTCATTAAACAGAATATTTTCCCAGTTTAATATCATAATAGTCATAATTGCTCTGCTCGTAAGGACCAAGGTTTACTAAATTCAAATGATGCAATGGATGCAAAACCCACATAAGAGTACTTTATAACTGATACTATAAAGACTTCCCTATAGCAAACATATTTTTATACTCTACAAACAGCTTTAGAAGATTAACAGAAAGCATCATAAAAATACTCCTTAAATTAAAGATTGCATTGACTGTAGTGGTTTACCCTTCCCCCATACCACCATTCCAGCAATAAAACGACGATGATGTTTACATAGTTTCCAAACCATAAACCACTCATTTTTCATTATTTCTCCAATCTCATAGCTTAGAGTTGTGTTTATCTATAACAACAAATTTTAACAAAAGGCCTGACATTTAAGCGAATGCTGATAGGAAACAAGCACAGAAAATGGTTTATAAACAAATTAACGACGTTACTACAAGAAAATTAATTGGAAATAAAAATGGGATCTATCAAAGAAACATACTGATAGGTAGTTTGTACCTGAGGTGCATTTTTCCATGAGTTTTTCAACTTAGGGCTCCATCATTACTGAACACCAAAATTATACTGACACCAATGTAACCATCAGCCTTACCTCCCTCTCCCCTTACTTCTGCCTGAATTAGGCACCAGACAATTTTGCACCTACCTGGAACTGCCACTGGCTATTCAAAAAGTCAGGAGGTCTGGAAAAAAAAGTTTCCTGTTATGTTATTTTTCTGCTATGACAGCAAAGTCATAAACCGAAAGGGTTTAAACCATTCTGAATAGGGGTGACCAGAAGTCACAGCAGCAAAATCAGTGCATTTTTCTAAGGTAATTTCCAAAATCCAAAGCCTGGGGTGCGCGGCCACATCCCTGCATCCTGGCCCCATCCCTCGGCAGCTGGCTGATCTGTGGGGGCAAAGCCACTGTGCTCATGTTTTGGCTCAGCCTCTTCTTGATGGACCTGTCCCAATGGCATAAGAAAAGTAGGAACAAATAATTACAGAAGAGAATAATTATAGCCGTAGCACACTAGAATGAACCAGTGACTTCTCGCATATTTCTCTTGGTGGTAGACAGGAACAGGGTATAACGGATTATTTGTCACTACGCTAAAATTTTAATATATGTATGGGAAATAGTTTGCAGGACACTGTTCCCCATAGGAAGTGCCATATTGTTTCCAAGACACAACTTTATTCTGCTCTTCATTTACTAGAATTAAAAATATTGATCTCCTTGGGAAGCACAAGCCCTCTAACAATGATTGCTCTCAAACACGATGGCAATACTGGGTCCATTAATATAATCGCATTATCGCAGAGGTGATATTGTATATTATTAGGCTGGAGAAGGGCAGGGAGTGGGATTAAACGCATCATCCAATCAATCCTGAAGGTGTAATTCAGTATAAATCATTTTTTAATCAACGGGAGGATGTGTTAACGTCATTTGTTTGTGGTGTCTGTTTGTATTGAGAAAATGCAGCCATATTAAAAAAAGTTTATGTCTCTGAATGCATTTTTAAATTTTTTTTTTTTTTCATTGGCCCATAGTACAATAGGCAAATGAGATATTCTCAACTAAATATTTGTTATCTGAGATGGTTACCTGTCTTTCGTAGGAGATATCGCACCTCAAACGGTAGGTTGAAAAAAACCCCTGGTCTCTGGTCTTTGTGTTTACATATTGCCCTCATTTTGCCTTTATGTGATAACTCCCCCGCCCCCAGCTAACAGCAGAATAGGCAGCTGTGAGCACCCTGCCCTGAGCACCGCTGCTGGAGACACACTCCGGCTTTATTTGCTGAATTTAATGCCGTGCTCAGACCCCATTACATTAACCGATGGCAAAGAAACTATTTAATTGTCTCCTGCGCTCTGAGGGTTGGTGGTTTTAATTGCATTGTGGCAGCTTAATGCATGAAAAGTTATGATTTTTAATGTAAAGGAAAGAAAGGTGTGTTTAGGAGGGAAGGGCGGTGTCCTCTTGTACCTGCCTTGAGTCAGCACGGGAAGGCTGCTTCAGAAGGAATAGCACTGGAGAAGGAAAGAGTGAATTTGTGCTGTTCCTGCAGAAACAAGTTTGGTTCGGCGTGCTAGCCCAGCGGCTGCTCTCTCCCCTGCCCAGCCGGCCGGTGCATGGGGTCACTGCTAGCTTACAAATGTCATAGATTTTTTCCCCCCTCCGGATTAAAGACGTGATGCCGGTGGGTCGCATGGGCAGCCTGACCTTTTCCAGCAAGGATGTGCTGGTACCGCTAGGATTTCGGCAGCGCCCTGTTCAGGTATTGCTCATGGCCTGTGGTTTGTGGGAGACCCGTGGGACATGAGAGGGACCCCAGGGGTCGGGGCTGCGTCTGTTCAGCTCTGCTGAGTCTTGGCTTCCCCATCTCTGGGGGAAAAAATAATTCCCCTCCCCGAGGGGAAAAATAATTCCCCTCCCCGACTTCCACATCACTTGATCTAAACAATTTTTCACCTGCTCTGAGATTTCCCAGCAAGCCAGTTTGAGTCAGGGAAGGTATCTGGGGTCTAGAGGGCAAAATTCGCCCTCTTCTTCTGCCGGGCGGTGGGAAAGCCCCGCCTAAGCACCAACGCAGGTGGAGTGCGCAGAAATGGCACCATCGGTTAATTAGCCCTGACAACCCTCTGGTCCTTCATGTTGTCTGCACTGCCGATCGCTGCTTGGGAGCTGGAGCAGGATCAAAGAACTGACCTCGCTGCTTCTCTGCAGATTTTGCACTTTCAAGTAATTTAAAGGGTAAAGAAAAGATCCCTTAGCTGTTACAGCTTTTAACAATTACTCATCGTATTAGCTGTACCTCCCCAAGACAGCTCGCCTAACAAATGAATCCGCTGTGCTGCTATTGAATTCTTTGGAAAATTACTAAAGATTTTCAATTATACACATTTCTTTCCCCAAGTTTAAAATATGTACATGCATTATGGACTTAAATTAGTATTTGAGCTATTAATTGGAGATTGCACTTGGCAGCAAGTTATTTTTTGTGGTGCAGTGCTTGTATACCCAGAGATAATATGAAGACTGCATTTTTAACAGCTTATAAATAAATAAAAATAAATGAAATTCCTCAAGAACTACTCATATCGAGCCATCAAAATGAATCAACTTGATTGCAGGGACGTTTGCTGTCTGACCTTGCCCTTTGCCTAACGCCTCTCTGTGCCCATCCCTCTGGACCTGGGAGGAATATCTTCAGCGCTTTCGTGGTGTCCGACACATGAGCAGCACTACACCTTTTTAGCGCCCCATTGATTTTTGTGCTGTGAACAAAGGTTTGTGAACCATTCAGGGAACTTAATTTCTTTCTCATGTTTGTGCATTATCCAGGAGCAACCTGCTATTTTTGTGCCTTCACAAATACCTACGAGGAGCAGCTCTGTGCCTGTATTGAATGAATAGCTGTTTTGCAAGAGGGCTATTGTGTGTATTAATCAGGTGAGGATTCTACTAATTAGCAAAGCATTGTTTTAAAGGTTTGTCAGATAACCTGAGCTCTGTAGGTGGGGAAAAAAAAATCTTCTTTCATTTGTGAATTATTTGTGGACATTTATACGCATAGGGTAGCGTCACTGTGTGAATGGTGAATTCAGCCAGTAACCCACATAGTGTCTAAACTTTATTAATAATATTGCATGAAGTGTTTTAATGTGCACATTACTGTGTTTGGAAATGACCAAGAGAAGAAATAGGCTTAATTTGCCCAAAACACATCAGTCTTTTTCTGGATCTTTGTCCCTGCTGACCTCCTCATGGTTAAGAGGTTTATTTCCTACGAGCTTCTCCTGCTCAGCGGTCGTGCTCTTACCCCTTACATGTCTTGCCTGACTGCGGAGCAGGTATTTGCTGCTCAAAGGGATGATGCTGGAAGCAGCCTGGCAAAGCTCTTTCTGTGCCTAAATTAGTTATCAGTTATGCAACCAGGTTATGTACATGAGAGGGGGAAAATATCAACTCACGGGAGTAATTTCATCAGCAAGTTAAATCATTCCCATGTGTCAGCTGTGTTTTAGGAAGACAAAAACTCTCACTGAACTGTTTTCTGTGGCTGATTGTGTCACTCACAAAGCCTGCTGAAATCAAAGGAGGCTATTTGAATCTTTCACATGGCTGCCTTTCTGTCCTGGTTCCCATGAAGTGCTCTCAAACTCATAGCATTTTTGATCCATCAGTCCAAATAGCTCTTATGGTATCTGATTTGTAAGCTAAAATAGACATTTCTGGGGCTGTCAGAATACACAAGTGGCTGCTTTTCCTTTTATTAACAAAATCTATTAACAGCAGTTGTCTCCAGCATCTCCGCAAACAAAATCTGCTTCAGCCCTCTCGTCCACTTGTGCGAAGGAGCTCATTTCTTAAATGGAAATGTGAACAACTGTGTTTAAAGTCGTGCAGATGGTGTTACTATATGCTGGTGCTAAACGGTTTCACTGCAGAGAAGGGAGGTGTGCATGTTTTGAACCTCCAAGTTTTTCCACTTTTCCTCATCTGTGTGGTAATTATTCAAGCCATTATGAAACAGGATATACCTGGAGAAATCAAAGCACAGCTGAAGGGAGCAAAATTAATCAAAGTTCATTTCAGAGCAAAGTGAAACAGGAAAACCTGCAGGCGAGACTTCAGGAAGAGCTGAGGCAGGCAAACCAAACTCCTGCTCCTTCTCCTGTTCATCTGGCCCAAACGGACCTTGTGACCATCCTGCTTAACACAAGCAACGAGCGGTGGTTTGAATGTTCCCATCTGCAATGTTCACGAACGTTCCTGAAGGAGGATTTGGAGATGGGTCTTCTATTGCTGGGGGAGACATAGCGGTGTCACACACAGGACACCAGTGCCCAAAGGATGGATAAATGTCCCTGTGCCTCGGTCCCTTCTCTGCAGAGGGGCAGCTCTTTGCATGACCAAGACACTGGGCTATACGCTGGGTTTGGAGAAGTCCTCGTATACTGTGGTAGACTAATACCTTACTGCCACTTCTCTGCTCTCTCTCGTATTGGAAATCCCACGTGAGCTACTGAGATTCAAAGCAGCAGCAGGCGTTTTTGGGGCCAACATCACTGGTTTGTCCTTGAATCCAGGTGTTTATTCATCCCGTGGAGGAGCCATTAGCATCTAGTCTGTGAACCACCTTGCAAGCTCCCTTTACCTCTCTTTTATGCAGTGTTGGTATGTTTGAAGGTCTTTGTGCATATGGAGATCTTAGTACAGGGGCTGTAGGGGAAGGATGGTTGGCTCTGCTAGGTCTGAACAAGAAGAACAGGTTATAAAATACTGTTTGCCATTTTTCACTTTGATCTCATATTTAAGTGGTTTGAGATTTAGAGTCCACTCAGTAGTTGAGATGTTGCCTAGTTACCATTTTTGATATCACAGAGAAAGAATAAATAAAATGACATTTTAATATTAAATGCTGTGGTTTGAGAATTGCAGATGTGTTCCCTGTGCGTCAGACAGCCAAGTCAGAAATCCTCTTTTGAAAAAGCTCAGATTCTTCTGTCCTTTTTAATTTTTTTTTTTTTTTTTTTTTTAACAGGAGTCTCTGCATTGCATTTGCTCTGTAGTAGAGAGTCTGAGGCAGGGCATTTTTTTGGCCGGGCCCAGCAACCCCAAGCATAAATTCTTGCTACTGGGGCATGCTGTTGCAGGCACAGAAAAGTCCAGCACTGCAGTAGCCACTACCCCAGTTGTTGGTCCTTGCGGTGTCCGGGTCTGCAGTACTATATTTTGACCTGCCACATGCTCATCATACTCTTCGTGATACATTACTGAGTTCCCCACCAGGCTGCCATAGGAGAGCAGACAGCTACTGCTTGTTCAGCGAAGACAATTTATGGGCAATGCCTGCTTTTGAGGTGGCTCTTGACTGCTGACCCTATTTCATCCTCAGTGCCTTCTAACATAAGAATTAGGCATTCTTCTTGCTTCCCAAACCTGACATTTGAGAGGTGCACATGGTGCTGAGAAATCTTTCATTCTGCAGCAGCTGTCTAATCAGCGAAAAGGCGAACGTCTGTGCGGGCACAGCGGAAATTTCTTGGGTTACTGTCTGATTGTTGAAAATCTTCGTATCTTTAACAATGGGCATATTTAGTACTATCTGGCATGCAGAAGATATCGGTCCCTATCCCTCAATCAGCCCATTATGAGCTATCCTGAAGTGCTGGAGAGGGCAGAACATGAGACATAACTGTCCTCCCTTCTACATGTCGTGCGCTGCTTCATCTGCTAACCACGATTCGAAGGGATGGCCGAGACCTCCTCTCTGCTTGTGTGTTTTGTCCTGACTTTCCTCTATCATTCTCTCCTCTATAAAGATGATGCCAGTTTTTAATGACTTGCAAGTCAATAACAATAAACAAGAGGGGTCTGGAAATTTTTACTCTCAGAACTATTTAGTCTTGTAATACCTTTTTTTTTTTTTTTTGTCTCCTTCAGTAAGATGCGTGTTCAGGCTTTTTGGTGAGTTTGTTGTGGTAACGATGTGTATTCAGGTTTACTTGGGTAAAGCCTGAAGTTTCCTGGGTGTCCTTTCCTGAGTAAGAAAATGCAGCAAGAAACACAGAAAAAGAGATTAAGTTGTGGAGTTCAGGAAGTACTTCATAATCAAGAATTATAAACTCGGGAAAGTTTCAGCTGGCATTTATATTTTAGAGAAATCTATGAAATGGCAAGAAACACGTAGCTCAGGAATCTGAAGTGCCTTTCAAATCATTAACATTTAGAGACATAGACACTGAAATACTTTAACTGTATGGCTGTTTCATACTGTCATCGCATCACTTAATAACTGGCAGGAGTAAGCACTGTATTAGGCGCTGAAGATAATGCTAATTCATGCAAAGGCTTTCTATTGGTTTTAGTTCGTGCAGCAACATAAAGTGATGAGGAAGTTCCATTGCAGCCAGGAGATATCAGTGAATCTCTCCCTAAACATTAACAGTAATATATAAATATATGCATATATGGTGATAAATAGCTATAGACATAGATATTTTAAAAGCTTGCAGTGCATATTTTCCAGTGACTAGAAATATCACATAGAAGGATTTTTCTGGCTTTCTTGTTAATGAATCAGAATATTGATTGTTTTCTGGTACAAGGAAATTTTCAGGCCAAAGCCTGTGTGGATCTGGGGTTGTGGCTGAAGGCATGTATTCATAATTTAAGACTAAAATTCTTCCCAGGAATGACACTGCAATATCTTTCAATGCAAGCAAGCAAGCAATGCACAGTATGAGCTACTCGCGGTACTAGTATTTGTTTAGAGTTAGGATGGACATTAAAACAAATGCTAATTTACTGAGGTAGAGGAAATCAGTGGTTAACCTGCCCCCAGAAAACCTTTTTCTGCCTCATGAGGGCACCATGGATCATTTCTAGTGCCTGGAAATGTCTCCTCCAGCTTTGCCCATCAGCTGGTTGTCTGCACTTGATTTTTGAGCGGTGGAGAGAGATGAGTGCCAATGGAGGGGAAAACCTCCCAACGGCTTTAGGAGGGAGGTGGGAGCTGTACTGTGAGCTTGGCTTTTCACCAGCTGAGTTGGACTTGTGCCCTTCCAGACCAGAAAAATCCAAGCTCCCCATTGAAAAGTTGCTGCAACTAATTTTAAGATATTTGTAACACAGATGTGAGTTTTGCCCTCTTTGTGGACAAGGTGCAATAAAGCAGAGTTAAAAGCCATGGAGCTGCCTTAGTTCTTTCACTGCACTGCGAAGCTCAGCCTGTCTCCTCCTGAGAAGATGTCCCCTGGCATTTCTCTTTGAGCACTCACTTCCTCTCTATTTCTAGTTCAGAGATAAATGTTTTCTTTTTATACTCCTGAGCTGAAGCCAGTAGGACAAGTGTCTCCTTGCGATGCAGGATTTCTAACTGAATTGGCACCAGTAGCACGGGCAGAGGAACTCTGTATCTCTGCAGGACAGTAGAGCTTGACATCCTCAGTTACGAGCGGATAAATCAAAATAAAGTATGATTTCAAAATGGGAAAGATAATTTTGATTTAAGATGAAATGAAAATGTAAAGTGATATTGCTGAAGGAGAATGATCGGTTCTTGAACTGTACTTATCTGGTAAATGTTTAAGCCAAGGGAGTTGAACAAGTTACCCAAGAAACTATGAAGTGCAGAGATATTCTGAAGCCATTTTTTACTTTGATTGTTTTCTGTCTTTTTATGGAAGTACTACCCTCAAAATAGTTATATCTCATCAAAGGATGAACATCTGCCATATTTCGTTTTTAGAAACCTGACAGCATTTTCTGAGTTGTTTGTTAGGAAATTTTATTTTCTTGATTTACTCTGTTGTTGCTCAAATTACTTTAACATGAGTGAACTCATCCTTCTCAGTTTTAAGCAACTAAACCCCAGTCATCTCTCTGAAGATGAGACCTTCACTCTGTAGTTGTCCCAAACATATTTTGCAGCAGAACTATAAGCTATTAAAAAATAAGCTTTTACTCTGAACACTAAAAAAAATTCAGCTCAGGTGGCAAAAGCTGTCTTTCCTACTATAAAAGCCTTTTTTGAAGATCTGGTTAATGGAAACCACATCATTCAAGCTTAGCTGGCTAAAAAAATCTGCCAGTTTATCCGGCAGTTTGGGAAATTAATCCATGAAACTTAATTGGCTTTATATATTTGCATTCAAAATATTCAAAGGGAAACTCAAGTTTATCCGACGGGTCGCCCACGCTTCTCTTTGATGAGCCTCGTCATGAATAAAGATGGCTTCAACAGGGTTTCGGAAAGAAACTGTAAAGTGTTGGGGATCTTGCAAGTCTCCAGGTAAGGCAACCTACTTATCAAAGACTTATCTCCTAAGCTGGATTTTTCATAAATATTATGTGAAAAGAGTTGATAGTTGATTTTTTTTTCCCCTTCCTTCCCCCCTCCTCCTTCCTCCATCCCTTGGCCATCAGAAAGAGCTATTCCCATTCTGCCTGTTCACACTTTGCCTCCAAAGCACACAACCTGAGCTCAGAAAATCAATAAATAACCTGACTTGTTGATTCCTGTCCAAATGCCCATGCTGTCCAACACTGGGAGTGATTATGTTTATCAGGCAAACTGCACCTGCTGTGACACCAGCCATTCGCATCTTGTAAGAAGATGCTCAGTGGTTTATAAAGAGAATTTAGTGCTGTTGCAAGCCAAGAAATCAATTTCTCAAGCCTCAGCAGACACCCAGGCCACGGGTCCTTCCTGGAACCTAACTCAGATTGAATTATTGCTTCAGTTCCACCTGGCAAACATGATGTTAATGCAGAAGATGAGTTAGGAGAAAATAAATAGTCACTGCAGTAAAAATGCATGTGGATGAAAGAGAATGAGCTTAAATGAAATAATGTCTTCTAGATAGCATCACACAAAATCAGGAGGCAGCTTTTAACTCAACAGGCAGGAAATTAGACATGTGATTCCTGTATTATGAAGGGCAGCTGCACACCAGCAAGTTACGATGAAATTTGCCCTGAAGCTTCTTCTGGAACTGCAGTTTTTCTATCAATTGTGCTCCATTTTGGTTACGAGGTTAAGCAGCCCATCACGCCTCTACTGAATGAGTTTGCTTCCTCTCAAAACCACTCCCTCAGTCCCTTGATTCCTGGGGATATCCTAGCAAAAGTTTGTGTGCCAGATTGTCTTTTCAGAGGCGCCACATGCATTGCCTTGTACCTCAAAATTAAGCTGCAGTGTGGAGTTTTGATTTAATGGCTGCACAAGGTTTCCCAGCATGTCAGGTATGAGGTGATGGTCTCCAACACGCCACAGTCACATGATGTTTTGGCAGTTTAAATGAGAAAGACATTTTTGGGTTTTATTTTGTTGTCTTTTCTCTTTACGCCCTCCCCAGCCAAGGTAAGATGGTTCAGCTGAAGATGTATCGGCAGCACCAGGAAGAGCTGGTGGGCTGGTGGCCCTTCCACGGCAGGCTGGCTGGTTAGCTCTGGAAGGCTGGTCCACGGTCAGCAATTCAGGGTTGTTTTTAATAGCGATGAGCACACTGAAGAATGACTGAGGGAAGCAGCTGATGATCCACCATGAGCTTATGCAGGGAAAACTGGTATAACCTGATTTTACGCAAAGATCAGCAACTAGTGACCATAAAACAAGTGATACCACTTGCCTGTGCCTTGCTAGAAGGAGCGGGAGGGTGAACATGGGCCACCAACAGCAGTCCATGCATGGCTGCTAGTGACCAGCCAGGTGTTTGCAGAGAGGAAGCTGGTGGATATCTTCTGCCACTGAAGCAATGACAAGCGCAGGCGATTTTTTTAGATTTCCCTTTGGTTAAGGTAACACTATAGAAGAGCTGACCAGAACAAATAACCTGGTGGACATGAACTGGTGAAATAAAATAGGAGGAGAAACAAATAGAGGTTTGTCTTGTCTTTTAAAAGCAGACTTGGAGAAATGAAGGGAAGCAGTGAAACCATCTGGAGGGAAGAGTGAACTAGAGCTGCAGTGGGTTCAGTGTGGAGGAGACATGGAGCTGTGGAAGCCAAAGGTACAAAAACTACTTAACATTTATGTCACAAGCAAAGGGGTTTTTGCAGTGACTGTGAATAGCCATATTGGAAAGACTATTAGAAGTAAGTAAAGAGGTACATGGGCAGTAAAGGGCACTGATCGGCAATAAAAAACAGATATTGAGGGTCAGAAAGAGATCATAACTTGAAAGGACACCTCACTAACTCAGGCTCAATTAGACTTGAGACAGAGAGACTGGGTAGCCAAGTGAATCACCAATTATAAGTCCGGTACAAGGACTTCTATGAATTTTCTCAAATCAAGGATGGTACAGTATAACTGGAGAACAGCCAACACAGTACTTGAGGCCTTTTATTTAGGAAAAGGAAAAAGAGATGTGGGTGGTTGTAGTAGCCTACTTGGTCTGACCTTGCTACTCTACAAGATAGTGGCACCAAGGGAAATAAATACCAGGGTAAAACCCACTGTGATGGATGGCAAAAGGTAGATTGGGCTAGACTAACCTGTTATCTTCCTGTAGTAAGAGAACTGAAGTGATATCTCACTTGATGGGAAGTGTGGGAGAAATGACATTAGAGAGGAAAAGGTGTTCTTCGAAGAGCCAGTATGGTGGCTGGTGGTGTCAAGTCACTCACTGCCAATGACAAGCAAAGAAAAGGATGGAAATAATGAACATTTTTTATTGTATACAAATCCTGCTTTAGGCAGGATAATCCTATTCTTCCAAATATTTAAGTTTCCTAAAGGAAAAAAAAAAGTTAAGCTCTGTTTTGTGTAGCCTCACGTTTCTCCCGAGGAGATCTCCTTCCTGCTTCTTCCATCAAACACGCACTTGTGCTGCTCACAAGCCTGTGGCCAGGAGCAGAGGCCAGTACTGGGAACACTGCTGCCGGGGGTCAGGAGCAGGGCACGAACTGCAGGTAAGGACAGCGCTTTTTTGGCACAGAAAGGTAGAGGTGGCCTTAGGAACACACAGGCTAGCTTGCAGGAAAGCAGAAGAGGGCACAAAGTAGAAAGTCGAGGAGACTGTCTGGACCCACAGGAGAGGGCATCAGCGGGACCTCAAGTCTCCCTGTCCCTTTGCTTCAGGCTGCGAGCGGGATGGGGAACTGCAGCAAGGAGCCGGGCAAGGATTCCTGCAGCAAAGCATTGCATGAATTGAAAAAAAATAGGACTTTTGGCCATCGGGAGAAATTCAAAGAGCTTTATTTGGACTGGTCCTGCTTTCCCTTTGCTGCTGTGATGCTCGTGATACCGCTCACCAGTTCTCCTCCTTTCTTTCCATGTATCAGCCAGATCCTTATTTAGAGGCTCAAGTGCCCACTCTTGCTGGATCGCCGCTCTAAAGAAATACGATTATTAGTAATAAGAAGGACAATCAGGTTACTGAGTTTAGAGTCAGAAATTAGGTTTTCGGCCAGGAGGAATACGGGGAACAAGGTCCATTAGTGTTACCCCGGTGAAACTGAGGTGACTCCAGACTGACCAGCATATTTCCTACATGTAGAGCAACCCTCTCCCAGTGCCCTGTCCCAAAAGAGCATTTGTTCTGTCCTCAGTGGACACAGCGGGTTTTGTCTAAATGACAATTCCTCCTGTTTTTTCCTAATGAAACTGGCATCATGGCCAGTAAATCTTGCCAGCACTGCTCTGCTTCACAACAGTCCCATCTCCTTGATACGACGCTGAAGTTTTATCCCTCCAGTTTGCTGTGCTTCATTTTGGGAGATGATTTCTAAAGGGAAACTCATCCTAATAACAACTAAAACTCAGCCAGTTCCCCTATGCTAGGAAGAGCTATCGCTCAGCACACAGAGGGATAAATCAAACCTCGGATCAGAAAACTGCTGAATATCAGCATTCAAACCATTCCTAGGCAGCATTCCTCCTGTTTGGGAACTGGAAAAAAAAAATACACCTCTTGCATCCTTTTAGTACGGCTTCCCCGTTGGTTATGTTTTAGACTAACCTTTTTTAGGGTTAATGAGGTAGTACATTACGTACTTCTATAGCATCGGCCAATGCCTTGCTAAGTGCTGGCCGGGTGTATCACTGCTGGCACCCCTGGGTTGCCCTGTCAGTGCTGCGGCTGTTGCTGCTGCAGACTCTTCAAAAGAGGACGGCTGAGCTCTGCGGGAGTCCGATTCCTTGTTCATCCCCTTCACCCCTGCAACTGGGGGATTAGCAGCTATTTTAAGCCTAACAAATTAAAAGGACTTGCACTAGATTTTGCAGTTACTGCTATCCTAGGGCTTGCTTGATCCCAGCAAACACGATTTCCAGTTCCCGGCAGGTTTTAGTGAAAGGAAAGGAAGGTATTGGCCCACCTGTACTGCAAGAGCGAGCGCTTACAGCAAGACTTGGTGCCATCGAAAAAGACATCAGATTGTTACCAAAACTTGCCACGTTTTATTTCTCATCTTCCAGCAGTCTCCCTTAGGAAATGGCATTGGTGGAACAGGCGTTGGAGAGCAAAGTCATACTCAGGGTTTGCAGGACAGAGCCTGTGTTTGTGCACTGCCCAAGCCCTTGGAGGGGTGGACATACCCTCACAGAAGTGCTCCCCGGGGGAACATCTACTCTTGCTGCCCCTCCCATAGAAATGACTTGTCTCAGCCCTCCTTAATTGCTTCAGGTGTAATGAATCAGGTTAACAAAGACCTGCTGCTTAAAGGCTGGCTGCTAAGCCAGCTTAATTTAGCTGAAGTGAGCTTAGAGGGGTTTAGGCAAGTACCTCCTGGGCTGCTTGCTGGCAGAGGAAGGCACAGGGTCTGGAGGAGGGTAAGCTCCCTGCATTATGTATTAGTTTTTTTTGTTTTGTTTGCTTTCTATATGCTGGGCTCTTCTGTCTCTTGCTTGCTAGATGTTTTCTGCGGTGTTGAGGGATCCAGGGGGAAACTGCAGAGCAATGATTAATTGTTTCTCCATAGGTGACTTGCACAAATGTGTTCTGAGGCAGAAGTACGGAGCTGAGTACAGACAGGCTCCCAAAAGAGACAGTTGGCATCTTACTGAGACAGATTCTGTGCTGAATCCGTAAAGGAGAAACAGACCAATCTACTTCTGTCATGTTTCTGACTGAGTTGCTCTCCATTTTTGGCTTTGGCAGCCTATACAGATATGAATGTCCATTCTATTACTTTGCAAGCTCCTGTTTTTACCAGCCACCTGCCCGTTTACTCATTTAAATCCTAGATTGTAAAGATTATCTTCAGAGCGGAGATAATCTCGGTACATCTCATTTGTTCAACTCTTGCTCTAACAGTGCTGTGGTCCCTCATTAGAGTCCTTAAACGTGACTTCAGTTAAAAATTTGCAATAGTGGTTTACTGAATTATCTTTGCTTTCAGGCCTGCTGTGTTGTAGCTCTCTGAAATGACCCAGCCACCTGATTATTCCTTTACCCAGGAAATCCTTTGGGAAGTAAATCACTTCAGGCCGTAGGTAGCAGAGAGAAAACTAGTGTCACCAGGCTGGGTACAAGATCCAGCAGGATCGGAGCATAATTTCCTAGTAGCAAGTTGAAAACCGATTAAAGGAACTGTTTTTTTCACCCAGTGCATAAAATCACTAGCCCCTGGGTATCCCAGTTAAAGGATCCCCAGATATGCCCTATTTTCACTTAAACCTCTAGTTCCTACCACCATGGGACAGGATTCACTGGGCTCTGGGGCAGCTATTTTTCTGAATTTGGTATTTTATTTTATTTTATTCAGCTGTTGCTTTCTTGGAGCTCACCCAAATCTCGCAAGCAGTGCAAGCAGCTGCTGATGTGCAGCCGACACGGAGTGTGTGGTGCTTCAAACCCTGCTCAGCTGCTGATCCCAGTTTCCTGGATTCGTCAAGCTGGTGCAGTCAGTCTGAAGGATTTTAGCCCTGCAAATGCTTACGG
This sequence comes from Sagittarius serpentarius, assembly GCA_034782735.1. NCBI lineage: Eukaryota > Metazoa > Chordata > Aves > Accipitriformes > Sagittariidae > Sagittarius > Sagittarius serpentarius. Next base: position 20,002,211 of record JAVKLA010000040.1, read on the forward strand.
TGATAGATGCTGGCCTGACCGACCTGCTCTCCTTAAAGACTTCTTGTGCAGCAGGTTGCTTGAGGCTGGGGACGATGCCTGAAGAGTTTCTTAAAGGAAATAGGATCCGCACATCCTTTCCTTGCATTGCTGTAGCCTCGCTATGCGTGAGGGCTTGCTGAAATGATAGATAAATGCCGTACCTGGGTTTTTGCTTTAAGCATGTGTATAATGAATGATGTAGTTTATGTCATTTATCTGGATGCTGTGGGTGCTATTTTTTTCTTGGGCTGGGTTTCTTTTTTTGGGGTGGTGGGGCGAGTCTAAGGCAGTGACTTGTCTCGGCAACCTGGGCAATAAGCACAGGGAACCGAAGTCCTAACAAATTTTGAGTTCTGTGTGCCGTGAAATAAGTTAATATTCTGGCTAGGATGGGGAATTTTGGGTTGTAATGCAGTGCTGTCTAATCAGTGGTGAACTGACATGGTGAGTAATGCTCAGGAGGCAACATTTTTCTTAGTATTAGAGCTTCAAATAAATCCAGCTGGCTCTAGAAACAAGAGCTCTTCTCATATTTTCTCGTTTTATTTCCTTTCCCAGTGAAATCTATACCCCTTAGATACAGATTTGATGAAAAAGTAACGAATGCATTTACCACTTTGCTTCCTTACCCCAAAGGAAAGCAAAAGGAAAATACAATCAGAATTTCTGCCTCCTATCTCTTTATAACATGTTTTTTGTGTTTAAAGTGCTAAATGACTGGCATGAAGGAAATTGATTTGTATATGTATTCAATTTTGATTCACCTGACTGAAAGAGTCGGTTTTGGTTAAAATGACTTTGCTAGCTGGCCATTGATCAACTTACACCCATGAAGGGAGAAACCTTACACCAGGTAGTAGTGAAGCCTGTCTCTCTTTTCCTCCATTCTGGGTTAATACAGTTCAGGGGTGATCAGAAATAGCAAATTCATAACTAGCAGCTGGTTTTTTCCTGAGGGGTGGACATAATTTCAGCTGAAGATGTAATGGGACTTGAATGCCCAATTCCTCTGAAAAGTCCCTGCTTGTGCATGTAGGTCTGGAGTCAGTGGGAAGATGATTGTCACGGGCTCTGTGCCAAGTCCTTGGTGAGGAACCCATTAAAGCCCATGTGAAGATGGTGCCTGTCCCTTTAGCAGCTACTTGCCTTCCCTGCTCCTCAGTTTTCCATGTTAATGTTCTCCTGACTCTGATGCTCACACTTCACTGTCCACTTTGAACCTCTCCACTTGCTCATACCCACTTTTTTCTCACCCCCAGGCTTTTGCCCAAGCCCTGCTCTCTGCTCCGCTCCTCTCGCTGCTTCTTGGCCCTTTCCTTTCCTTGACTCCTCACCATCTGAGACATCTCATGGGAATAATTTTTTCCCAGTCCTATCCTTTGCCATTTTTTCCCAGACACTTTCTGCAGATGGGGGAGGCAGTGATGGTGTAGGCTCATTATGGTGTTGCTTGTATTTAGCTAAAGCTGTTATTGACCCCTGCTGTGACCAGTTGCTTCATGATGGTACAGGTCACTTGGATGAAGAGGCAAGCGAACGACTTCAGGGTTTCACTACTTGCACTGCATGCTGAATGTATAGCCAGGATGAATTGCCAGCACGCACTTCTGGATGTCACTGCGTAGTATCTGGGCTTGTGGTAATTAAAACTCTGTTCGCAGCAGGAAGCTGTATGGAAAGTGCTGCCAATGTGGTCTGGGGGAGAAACTTGAAACTGAAAAAATTCTTGCTTCCTTTGGCTGCATTTTCTGCTGTCCCAACTCACAATACACCCAGAGGTGCATGAAAAAGATTAGAGTTCTGATTACTGATATGAACAATGTGGAAAAGAACAGCTTTGGAATTAAAATTCAGAGAGAAATTGAATCCCCTAACAGTCTGCATCTATACTCAAGATATGCTAATATGCTATTCCATGAGATCTTTGAATTCAATCAGGAAATCACCTAACAATAAAAGCCTAAAAATATATACAGAAGAGAAAGCCAGTTGATGGCATTGATAAAGTCTCGGCACAGATCTAGACAAACCTGACTGATAGGTTATTTTTCTAAAGATTTTTAGACATTAATCCAATGCAAGCATTTATGCCTGGTTTCTTTTTGTTAGCTCTTTCTTGGTGTTGGCACAGTGAATGAACACAGTCTCTCTGTTTTTGTGTGGGTTTTTTCTTTTTCTTTTCTTTTCGCTCCTGGCATGATCTTGAAGTTCTGAAGGAATTAGCTGGTCTAGACAAAGCAGTAGGTTTCTAATTTGGTTTATTTATTACGTAACTGAATGTAATTGCTAATAGAAAAACAAATTATTACTGGCTGATATGCCTAGTTAACAAGAGCAAAGACCGATTCAAATACGACTCCAGTTCTCATGTTTAGTAACATCATTTGGCTTTTTGATAGGCATGACAGGAGCTTGTTAGTTATTTCTTACTGCAGAGCCATGCAGTATTTGGCGTGATTAGAGGAGAAACCGTTCGTAGCGCAATAGGTAGAGGCAGCTCTTGACTGCGTGGAAGTTGCTGGGGCTCGGTGCCTTGTGCAACTAAGTCCAGGTGTTTGAATATCTGTGGGCAATTAAGCCCCTTGATTATCGTGCATATTAAGAACTTGTGTGTATTTAAGTGTCAGGGCCTTTGTCATTAGAGAGGTCTCTGCCATTGAGTGACAGCCTCATGTAATTTTGCTGGCAGCCTTGCCCAAAGAAACTGAATGTTGGCAGCAGAGAAAAGATGTGCTTTGCCAGATACAAAGATTGTTAATTCGCTGGCCCTATGGGAGATATTGAAGGGTTTTTTGCGGAGCTAAAGTATCTCCGGAAGATTTTTTTCTAAAGCAAAGAATATCAAGTAATTGCCTTATGCGATATACAAAGCACTTGATTGCAAACAGGCCAACCATTGCTCAGAGACCGGAGGGATCTCGGGGGTGCTGCGTGCCGTCCGCAGGACGGGGTGCGAGGGAGGGACTGCCGGGTCACTGTTAAACTGTCAAGAATCTAGCTAGGATCCATCAGATTTATGAGTTGTTCTTAATATGGAGGTTAAATACCCAAATTATTCAGAGGGGTTATCCTCTGCCATGGTGTGGTGAGGGATGGCAGCTCACACTGCAGTGCTGCAGGTAGATGCAGTGAAAGCGCATCATCTCGCAGCATGTGACAGTACGCCATGTCTTAGGAACCTGGCATTTTGCAGGAAAAATGGCTGTTTCCACTTCAGAAGCAAAGAATCTTGTACGCTGACCAGGTGCTGTTGTGCTGCCCACAGGTACTCTGGTCATGATGCAAATTTCTCTGGGGTTTGAATGCTCCTGTCTTACACTGACCGAAAGAAGTTTGCAAGCTGTACTTACAATGTCATCATATCTATTGATTCTCATGCCCGCTCTTTAAACACTCTCATTTATATTTGACAACTGTGTGACATGGCCTGGCTTTCTGTATAGTCACTTAGCCGCTTTTCATGTGAAATCATGGTCTGTATAAGAACTACCACATTTTTTTTTTGGCATGTTTTTCTGGCAAATCTGGAACTGTGCATTCATCTCTCTGGCAACCCAGGTAAGATAAGACTAATTTCCAACCCTCACCCATAATTAAAAATCATCCCGATTCAATCTTCCTTAATGAGTGTTATCCACTGTGCTGTGTCTTCACACTGACAAATGATTCAATAACAAGGTTTTGTGTTCATGGTTGTGCTTGTGTTGCTCGTTCTTCCTGGTGCTTTCCAGCAACCAGAAGTGTGAACACTGACAGAAAAAGTGAAGTTTCAGCTCTTTATTTATTACTTGCTCTAACACCTCAAAAGCATGGGAAAATTTGCAATGAAAGTCTGTTCCTCTGCAGTTTCTGTCCTGTTGGCTAGATTCCTCTCCCACATTTGAATTTGTCCCTCAGCCTCCAGGAGGTTTTCTTGTCTCTAGAAATTTGCATGGCCCAATATTGGCTGGTTTTATGCTGCTCACCAGGAAGATGAGGAGAACCTGTACTACCTAATACAGGGGTCTATAGTGGCAATTGGTAGTATCTAAATCCTGATGGGCCACTTATTTCTAATGACTGCTGTGCCTGTGGAAGAGGAAATTGGAGACATCCATCTGGATACTCCTAAATCCTATATCCTGTCCTGTTTGTAAAAGTCATTCTGAGCTTATATGGCACAGAAGGGCAATAATATTCCAATATAAAAAAAATAAACCGTACCCTGACTAGTCTGCTTGAGGCCTGGGGAGTTCTTGGTCTAAAATGTTTGCATTGTGGAGGAATGCAAAGTGGGTGTGCAGTCAGCAGCTCTGGAGGCTGCTTTTGTGAATTAAATTATGAATAAAACACCTTTAGTACTTGAGAGCTTAAAATATGTTGCTGCCAGTGCTCATTTAGGCATGGATGTGGAATAGTCACCTTTGTATGCTGCTGCAGGCGTGGGCGGCGGGGAGAGAGAAAATAATTTATTTTCATGCTTTCAGGTCAAGGAGAGACCTTGCTGTTCATAGCATCTACCCAACTGTGAGAGTCCGCCTTGTACCTGATGAAGTAGGGCCTAACCTCACACACTAAACACATGAGGTCTGGAAGTCTCTTATGTTTCATTTTGAAGTACTAATATCTCAATTTAATTTGCATATAAATAACCTACACTGCAAATAGTCATGGCTGACTTGTCTGAGAGTATGGAAGAATCCTACTGGCATGTTTTGTTTGCCTCTTTTTGAAATTTTTTGAAACTTGGTTTCTGGGAATGTATTAAACAGCTTTTGGGTCTTCTGTAATAAATAAATCCAACCTGGCCCTCTTAATTCTGAATAATTGCAAAGTGATTTGAAATTCTTTATGGAACGAGCGTTTTCCCAAGACTAATAGACATTACCTGAATTTTAAGCCAATCTAATTTCTTTATCCAGGTTTAACAATTTCTTAATTCATGTACGAGACTGAGGTTTCTTCATAAAAATATGAATCAGATTATGTATTTGGGAAGCTATATGAAATCTTGTACAAGAATTTTGCACATGCTTTTTCCCCTTTTCCTGAGGAAACAAAGCTCAGGAAGTTTGGTATCTTCCTTCTCCTTCCCTTACATCCAAAGCAGTATGTAATACATGGGCCCATTTCGCTCTGACTTTAGGAAAAGGAAAATTCTGCTGCTCACAAAGCTACCTGTTCTCATTATCTCTCCAGCTTCTGGGAATGGCAGAGTGGGTGATGCTAGCATGATCTTAAGCGCAGGACTTGTAATGCTAGTACATGGAGGACTTGGATGCTGGTAACTGGCAGAGTGTGAAGAGTTGCTTTTGTTCAGTCTCAGTGTTATCATTCAGACCCAGACTTAATTTCGTCAGTCTGAAGAACTGAAGCATGTCTTTTTTTCCTTGCATCATGAGGTTTTTTCTATTATTTTGAAGTGAGGTTCTGCTATAGTTGAAACTTTTGCTCAACAGTTGAGTAGAGAAAACTCAGGCACATCAAGATTGTCTTTATTTGGGGTACTTCCTGTGGGCCCAAAGATGCTCAGAACTCCAAATTTAATATACCCGAGAGCAAGGATGCTCTGATATATGTGATGCTTCTTTCTATATGTCCTTCTACTTCTTCTTAGTCAACGGAGTCTAGTAGTGTTTCTTCTGCACTGAACTGGGAAACCAGCTCCAGGTCTCACCATGTCCATCTGTTTTTTGTTCCTCTGCTTGTCCCAGGACACCCGCTTCTCCTATTGGATGAAACATTGTGCTGGACACGCACTTGTTGGAGCAGTACCTGACACACACAGACTGTGCTGGACATCCTTAGAGTTGCCCAACAGTGTTCAAGCCTGATAGTTTTGCATGGGAGCTGAGAATTTCAAGGGCCTCTGCCATAGTGGAACAGGACTTTCATCTAATCATGCTGAGCAGGCATCCCTTGCTGTTAGAGGAGCAGGGGAGGAGGAGGGAGTGCCATGTATGGATGCTGGATTTTGGGATTCTTTGGTGCTTAAAATCTATGATTAGGAGGGTAATTAACTTTAAATGGTCATGTGTGAAGGAGAGGGGTGCATCTACTGTGTTGGAGGATGAGTCCCTGGTTCATAAAGAAACAGTGGCTCATCCTGCTGCCTCAAGGCTATGGCTCCTTGGATCAGTGGGGCCAAGAGTCTGGAAGTGGCTTCTGGATGCCTGGATCTCATCTAGAATCTAGGTTTAGTCACCAAGGCTGTGTGAATGATCTGCACACATGATCCTCCCCTTTAGGAACGTTCGGCCCCTTCTGAAACCTGATGGATTTTATACTGGTATTGTATATCCATGTAAGTAATCCATCATAGCTGCTGTTATTAGTGAAGCAACTTAACGATATAAGTTTGCAGTAACCTGTAATAGTGTATACCAAATTGGTTGTTGCTATTACTGGTTGTTGTGATGTGATCGGTTGCTACTAATATTAACTGCTGCCATACTATTGATTGGTACTATATTATTGATTGCTGATAGTAATTTGTAATAGCTTGATTTATATATTTGCTTTGATCATGAGTATATTTGCTAGTGGTGATTTTTTGAGTTTTTGTGGTAATCTGGAATAAAGTAGAGAAATTTAGAGGACAGAAGCCTCTGCCCTTGAGTATTAAGGAATCCTATGAACACATGGCTGGCTCTCTCTCTATTACCCACAGACTGGGTAACCCTTTAGGTCATGGCAGGCCCTCCTCTGCAGTTGTATGTTGTCTAGATGCCGATAGTCCCTTGCACGGCTTTGTGCCAGGCAGACAGGGCTGGATGGCTCAGGGCAGTGTGTGCGAAAGACTGGTTCCTGGGCAGTTTGGAGCTGGCCACTCTGGTGTTTTGTTTGTGGTTTGTTTTTTTTTTTTTTGAGATGAGAAAGTGGAAGTACATAGACATGAGTTGTGCTTTTCTATGTAGCTGCAGGCCAGGAAGCAGCACTTAGCCAGCTTTATTTACTACTGCAGACATAACTTGAAGCTTTAGCTGGAAAACCCTCCCACAAATGCTAGGTGAGATACATGGGTAGATTTTATTCATGTTCAGATGCTCTGTCATAACTAAGTCTTTCTGTCAGTGTTTTCCATCTAGGTTAGCTAAAGCCAATGTGTTGAGCCGTACATATGGAGACTTGCTTGAAATGTAGGCTCTGTGAATTGTAGTTTGGGTCTCGGACAAATGAGTATGGCTTGTTTCCCTGCTATCTTCTAGTGCTTTGGCTATTCATCCAGGATGCACAAGATGCTGTTTCAGATCTGTATTTGAGGCAGGTTTTGAACCACAATCTGTCCTTTTATGTACGAGTAAACCCGACATGTTGGCTGTCGAGAGATGGTCTCCTTTGCTTAGTTATGTGAAGCAGAACAACTATTTACTGAAGCTGTGAAGGAGGATGAGTAGTTTCTAGATTGGATAAAGGCAATCACCCGTGATGGGGTAATTCAGGTCATGGCTCCAGACAGTGTTAAACAAAAGTCATCAGAAGAGGGATTAAGAAATTGTTGAGAATGCTTTTAGGATTGTCTTTTGAGGAAAATTTTGGAGGAAATTGGGAAGAGATTTTTGGCTCAAATGTCTTCTGAACCAATCAAGTAGAAAAGGGTTTTGAACTGCGGTGGCACTATTAGCTCAGGAAATTCCTCCTGGTGAATTTCTTCTCTTTTGGCTATCAAAACAAAATGTTTTATTTAATCTGGAGTAAGTTTCTGCCTCTCAGCGAGTGTCATTGGTTTGGCTAACAAACCGAAGAAATCAATTATTCTCACAGCTCTCTGTGCAACATGCTTCACTCTCCTATCAAAAATCACTTAAGAGTGTTTAAACTGTGGTGAAAATAGCATGAGGTTGTTTGCACTAAAACGTAACGTACGGTAGACAAGTCGGATCAATATTGGGGGAAAAAGTATTATCGCTCGTGTCTAACAGCTGGAGAATGGTATTATAATTATCTGGTTGGTTACTTCATAAGAGATTCAAAAACTTATGGCAGAGATCTGCAAAGCAAATGGCTCTCCCTTGGCAGCCCAGGACCCTGATGTTTAAAGGTCTATGCAATATTAGCAGTCTTGGAGCAGACTGTCAATGACTGTATAGTCTTCTTGTGTAAATTCAGCATCACAATGGTTGCTTTGAGAGATGTTCTCATTAACTACGTTGTACTTGGGAGAAGACCTGATACAGATGGAGCCCTGGGTATAAGGTAAGGGGGGAAAAAAAACAAACCTCCTGTACCTTCAGGCAGAAGCCCAAAAGGAAGGTGAAGGCTTCTCCACCCAATGTGACTTTGTGTATGATTACCTGCCCTATAGGTGACGAGTATTTGTTTACTCATGTGTGCAGGGAGATGATGGTATTCAGAGACAATCCTGACTCTTAGCCCCACAGTATCCAAGCTGTAGGAGCTCACGTATATTGATCTGTGGTGGAAAATATAGTCAAGCTCCATCTCCAGGTTAGCCACGCCTTGCTGAAAAGGAGAAACGTCTTGGGACAGAAAACAGATGATGGCCATGTATCCCTTGGCATACAGGTTCCTGGTTTGGGGATCCCAAATTGATAATGTGGGAATGTAGTGCTAGGAGGTCTCGTTATCAAGCATTGGATAACTGGATTTATAAAACCAGTGGCTTTTCAGCTTGGTGCAGAAGACCTTTGGGGAGAGGAGGTAGTTCTGGTTCACAGTGATGAAAATTATAAATGCTTGTGATCCAAGTGGATGCCAAAAATGCTAGGGGGATTGGAAACTAGCCTTGGAGGTAAAGTATAAACTGTTAAATCGGACTGTAGAGATCTGGATTGCAATGTTACCATCTTTTGAAGTGTTCCCATTGCATGCAGGGTTGTGCAGTGGACCTGGTTCAAGATATTATGACAAAAGGTATCTTTGATATGACCAGAATACTTTCAGATTCGGTGCCTCGTGGTTATTGCATGTCCAGAAAGGCCACTTCTTCAAAAAGAGAAGCAGCTAAAAGGGAAAAACACTTATGGGTGGAATGTGGATAAGTTTTTTTAAGATGCCATGTTAGAGATATACAACAAATGTATACCATTTACTGAAAAAGGGTTTAGGAGTCTGAAAGTTTGCTTTCTAGGCTTCCTTTAGAGTGAGTAGAAGGAAAGACACACACAAGAGAACTTGTCCAACTTCATAGAGGAAGAAATTATTGTCTTCAAAACCCACAAGTATCAACGCTTTGCAAAAACCACAAAGCATTTTCAGAAACTGTAAACCTGCTTAAAGTTGCGCCAGTGCTTATGATGCAAAATGAGCCTGGGGGGATGGTGGTGATGAGAGGGGGAGGGATAATGCTGTAACAGAAAACCCAGCATAATTTTCTGTATCACTTTCACATGACAGAGCTTTGACAACTTCTTGTATTGGAGCCTTTCTCTATTAAGGGAAAATGGTATTAAAATCTAGTGTCAATAAAAATGTTTAGACAGAAAGGATAAAATGAATTGTTAGGACCAGGTACCTACCACTTACTCAAAACCCCCAAACCCTCTAATATTAAATGATGTAGTCATTAAAGTAGTAGATAATTCTTCTTTTAGATTAGTATTGGAGGAATTCATTTAAAGAGAGTTCAGGGGACTGAGACATTGCAGACCACTAAGTCTTGCTTCCTAGACTTGTAAACCAGTTGGAAGTAGGACAATATTGATTGATAAGTATGATATGACAAAGAAGAAAGTAATACTTCCTGAGAGAAGTAGATAATAAATAAAAAAATAATCTTGTGTAAATGCAATCCAAGTATTCCCTACCAGAAGGGAAGCAGAATGTCTAAACTGAGATGTTTTTTCCTTCCTTCAGTGACTCTACAGGGACCCTTAAGTTAGTGAACCATGTGCATCTCCCATTTGTTCTCCTCCCTTTGTATGTTGGCATCCAGAAGGGGAAACAGGGCTGTTGATATCAGTCACCCATTCAATTGTATCCGCACTGGCTGAATTTCAGGGCAGACCCGGTATCTTCTTTGAAACTGTTCTACTAGAAGTGTTCATCTTGGAAAACCATTAGGTAATGCATTAGAAAACAATAAGGAGTTCTGGATTTAAGTAGAGTATGCTGTTGGTCTGCAATTTTAATCAATTAGTCATTTTTTAATTTAATTTTGTTTTAGGAATTAAATTGTTCCCCAATCAACAGCATGGTGCTCCAGGATTGCTTTAACATATTTTTCCTGGAATAAGGATGCACCAACAATCCATACTCTGCAGGTATGGCTGCAACACCTGGTGAGGTGCTAACTGTAATTGGGTGAGAATGCTGGGGAATAGATGCTTAACAAACTGCCTAATCAAAAGCCCATTATACTTTCAGAATTAATGAGATACTGAGTGCTTCAATGAATACTGGGCATTTTGTAGAAATCTTATGTTTTATGAGTTTAGCAACAATTCCTAGCAGATGACTATTAGCAGCAGTTGCAACAAAAGTGCTGGAGTGCTCAGAACTTGTTCAGAGGTAGATCTAGGCATTGCTACAGTCTGGATGTGTAATGAAATATCTATTATGCATTATTCCCCCCACATCTGCAACTAGTTATCTTATAAAAGATGAAAGTGTTGGTATTCTTGACTCATGTAAGTTTGATCATTCAAATGAATACTTCCATGCACACTGAGAATATATATCAATCTGAGCAATGAGTTTACTTAAGCAGAAAGTATATATGTAAACACTTGTGTGTGCAAGACACGCACACTCAAATACCTATTTGCATAGCTAAATGGAGGAGTTAGAGCTTAGAGATACTGCAAATGTTTTTGTATCTGCGTTCAACAGATGCATTAGTTTCCACTTCTGAAAAAAGAAATAGTCTATCTCAAATAGTGTAAACAAATCTGCTGTACATTTTTCTTCTTACAGAAATAATCAAGACTTACTTTGGGAAACTCTTATTACATTTAAGCCAGTACCAGAGCTGATACTCAAAGATATTTCCATTTCAAATAGATATTTTTGGTTGCTAGTAGTTTTATGATCTTAACTTTCATGATGCAATCTGGCATATGGGGATGTATGTGTATTTGTCTCAGTGCAGGAAAATGTGCTTAGAATGCAGTTCGGCATTTTGGGGAACAAAACATGGTATCTCGCTCTGGGGTGCTAGCATCAAGATGTGCTCATTACCCAAAACCTGGCACTTGGGTTTTCAGAGGACTTCAGGTGCTTCTTGTGCACCCTCAAACTTCCGTTACAGAAATCCATTGCCAGTTGACCAACTGCCTCTGTGGATCTTCATCCAGTCTTCCGAGATTGCGATGCTTTGCTAGGTAAGGACAATTTGCAAACTGGGACTTCTCAGTAGGTAGAAATTAAAGTCCATTGAATCCATCTCCATGTAAACTGAAGAAACACTGAATTTCTGAAGCCCTTGGCAGATGTAGTCTGATGCTTATATATTGAAGCCAGAATGCCACTTTATTTGAAAAGAAACTTCCTATTTTCCTTTCTTTAATCTGCTTTCACTTCAAGTTGCTGTTTCCAGCAACTGAGCTGAAAAGAAAACTGAACCATTTCTCTGCACCTAATTATGATGATCTAGATGCCGAAGTGCAATGGATTTTTGTGCTGAATCTTTATTTGGAAGAGATGTCTAAGTGTCGTCCAGCATTAGCAATCTAAGACTGAATGAAAGACTGTTTCTTCTAGTTTTTTTTTTCTCTTGGTTAACATAAGACTCTCCTTACTGAAAATCCCCTCTGTTTGAAGTCTGTATCTGGTATTTAGGCACTTGGCCCTCCCCAGTTAGCATAAAGGGAATTTGGGGTTTGACTTGCCATCTGATTTCCATAGCAGGAACCACTTGCTTTTAATTTGGATGCTACTTCAAGAAAATCTAAGTGCCATTATAGGCATAATATTTTTTCTGAAATTAATCTTTCCAAATAATGAACTGTACACTTGCTCCCTCTTTGCCAATCTTTAGAAAAATATATGTTGAGTGACAAACACGTGACTGCATATAGACATGATTGAACTGTTGAATGTATGCAGCTTTTTCAGTTGATTTAAAAACACAGTCTCATCTTAAATGTTGTCCAGGCAGGAGCAGGCCCAAAAGGAAATTAGGTATAATCACCATAATACTTTTGGGGCATGAAAATAAAAGCCATCCCAACATTGGCAGCATCACTTGTCAAAATCAAATCTGGTTTGTTAGATGTCAAATTTGAAAGCTATTTCTTATTTTTTTTACAAAGTCATGATGTTGATTCTTTCTTATAAAGCCTTCATTTTTAGTAGCATTATTCAAAACTTTTGGTTTGTAGATGGCTTTTGCCAAGGTTTGTAACTTCTTTTGAAGGACAGTCTAATTTTGACATATTGCTGGCAAAACACTTGCCACTCTGGTATTTTTGTAGGTTTTGAAAACTGGAGTTGTGTATTCCTCATTGGGAAGATCAGACTGGACTTTTTTTACCCTTTGGCCTGAATTTGGGTGGTTCTGCAGGAATTAAAGCTCACACGAGCTGTTCTGTAAAGTCAGGCTCGTCCTCCTTCCTGAGCAGTCCTCGCATATGGAAATTCATCCTTCAAAAAAGGTATTGGTTTGATGTTACAATACAGTGCTTAGTTGTGATGACTCAATTTTTTTGAAAGATCATTGAAAAATTGGCAGAAAAGGGCAAAAAGATCCACAGAATAGCCTTGGGGCTGTGGAAAATGCATTGTAGAAAGAGACCTCAGGAACACAATCCGTGTAGTCCATCAAAAAAGGAGATTAAGGTGACTCGATCTGTCTAAGTGACTTCCTGGTGAGGATATATTGGCTCCTAAAGTCATCTTAATAAAGTAAAAAGGGAGAGAAAGAACCAATAGTGGGGAGCTGAAGCAATAAAAATTCAAACATGAATTAGACCCATTTTTTTAATAGATGAATGTGGCTAACTGCTAGAGTGTCGGCTTCAATTGATGTCTCTTTAGCACTAGTGAAAAATCTCTTTTTAAAGTATACTTTAACCAAAACGTAATTATTCTTCAGTCATGTATAATCTGTTAGGCTCTATGTAAGAGTGACTGGATAAAATACAATATACAGGATTTTGTTAGAGGACCTGGTGGTTGTGTGTGCCAGTAAAAGTATGCAATTTATTAAAGGAATTACACTTATGCTGGGTCAGACCTAAGATCTAAATCTCTCTTCCCCAGATGGGCTGAGGGACACACAGAATCCATGAGAAGTGGGGAAATAAAATAACTTCTCCATTACTGTGGGGGGTTGTTTTGAACTAACGTGTTGGACCAGTACTGGGTGGCAAAAAGTATGAAGCTTAGCTGTGATATAGTTTCTAGGGGAGTGAGACACTGGAAACAGATTTGATCCATGAAATGTTGAAATATAAAAGCTGCTAAGTTGCTCCCTCTCTATGCTCTGGCCTTAGGAAATAGACCCACTTTCAAAGAGGGCTTTAAATTCTCTTGACCTGCTTTCAAGGAGACAGAGGCATAATGCAAGTTAACATCTTGCTTTTACCAGCGTGTTACAGCTTTTGGAGTCTGTGCTATAGCTTCTGAGTCCTACAAGCTGACTGCCTGCCTCTGCACTTTTGTATTTTATTGAATATGCTCTTAGCACACAGCAAAAACCATGACAAGATGTTATTAAGAATCTGATGTACTCTTTGTTAGAACCACTTTCTTGGAAAATATTGTTTCCCTAGATTCAAGGCTTTTAGAGAAACCTTCCAGCTCCAATTAAATTTTAGTAAGATTGAAAAGAACGGGGACTTCTTGCTTCCTTACGCTTGATATCAAATTATATAAAATACCTTAGAAAAATAAGTATGAGGGCGAAAAAGCTGAGGTTTTCTATTCTATGTCACATTACCCCACGTTGTTCATTAAGCTTATTTCGTGGGAATGTTCAGCATGATGGATGCTTTTGCCTGTGATGGTGATCATGAAGCAGAGGATGATGTACAGCCAATGGAAACACGCTGGCTTTGCCTTAGAACCACAGGTCTATGGTGGAGTTTGGGAGATTCTTACTCTTGGGTTAAGCCAATTGCTATTTGCAAAGTATTTCACAGGTAGCAAGGAGTTTGGAGAAAGTAATTAATTTCCTATAATTCTGACAGAGTATTATTGCTTTTGGATTCACAGAATATAGACCCAGAAATCTGAACTCTGTAGATGACAGTCTTAATGACCTCGCTCTGTATTAACTGCAATAAAATCAACCCTATCTTCATCACATCTCGTGTCCTCAGTCTTGCCTTAGGTAATAGGCCTTTGGCTTCTCTCTGTAAAGCAAGTTTTCCTAATTTTCATAAGCCTGTAGTCATCCTTGTCACTCCACTAAATTCTGCTTCTTCAGTATCTTCTTGGCATCACAGCTGTGCCTGCTTGCAGGGGGCAGTTGGTCTCTCTGTTCCCGCCCTCCCTGTCTTTCACCAGCACTCTCCTCCTAGACCCAGTGTCATTCTGGGAGGGGACCACTGGTGGGTTGAGAAGACTTGAGTCTCTAGGTGAATACTAGTTGTTTTTTCACAATGCCATCCGTGCTTCTGACAGTAGGAGCCATGTTCTTTGTCCACATTTGCATGCCTCTGCTGAAGAGCTGAGATGTTGCCTCCGTCCCTCGTTATCAGCAAACCAGGCTAACGTGAAGTTGTACGCCTGCCCAGTGAGGTGTGCGCGTGGGAAACTGCCCAGGCTCCCTATGGAAGTCCTGCTCCTGCTTCTGAGCATCAACCCAGTGGCAGCTTCCCTCTGGCCAGCTCACTCCTCGTTGCTCCAGGACCTGCTGAGAACCAACATGAGCAGGTCCAGAGAGCTGCTGTTAGCCCACCAAAAGACCTGCTGGAGCACTTCGTAGGACAACAACTAAGGTCCCCTGCTTTTGGCTGGGACAGAGTTATTTGTCCTCCCAGTAGCTGGCACAGCGCTGTGGTTTGGGTTGAGTAGGAGAAGGATGTCGGTAACACCCTGATGGTTT
>JAVKLA010000040.1:20017260-20034912 GCA_034782735.1 Sagittarius serpentarius
ATTATGATTGTTGCTTTATTGTTGATGTTAGTGTCATTGTTAGTTTCTTCCTTTCTGTGCTATTTAACTGTTCTTACCTCAACCCACGAGCTCTACTTTATTTTCTGATTCTCTCTCCCATCCCACTGGGTTGGGGGGAAGTGAGTGAGCGGCTGTGCGGTGCCGAGTTGCTGGCTGGGGTTAAACCATGACAGTTGTCTTCCTACATTCTGTGTTCAGGGTGCTTCAGGGGGTGATATTACCACCTTGGGGTTACTCCTGCTCCTCTTCCCTGTTGCTAAAAGGACTTGACAAAGGCTCGCTTGCCGCTCTGAGCCTGCGTTGGCAGAGGTTGCTGTCCACCTCCTGCAGTAACCTTCAGTGAGAGCTGCATGAAAAAATGTGAATCAATATGACTTGAGGAATAATGTAATTGTAGGATTAAAGGTTAGAGCCTGCACTGCTGGGGAATAGGTAATATTTGAAGGCTCATTACCCTGCCATTTTAGGAAGGAAGTCTTGAGCCTTTGGTACAGTGAAGAATGTTATTCCCAGACACCTACTCTATTCCTTCTATTTCTGTTATTTTCTTGAGTCTTGGTGTGCTGTGCTTCAATGTTTGGTTTTTTTTTTGATAACTGAAATTTAGGCACCAGCAATTTTATTCATCTGTATCAAGCTACATTTTGCATTTGTGGAAAACACAGGACAGATCTGTCTCTCTATCAGGCACAACCAAACATTTTATAATGGTTCTGGAACTTGTGTCCCTTGAGATTCTCCATTAACCTGCTCACCAACAATAAACATCTGTGTTGTGGAGCTGGTCAGGTGTAAACTAATAGTAGAAATTCAAGTACTTTTGGCAGGGTAGCTCCACAGAGACTGGTGCAGTACAGCAGAAGGGATTAAAATGCTAGTTTATACCAGATGAAGATATGAGCTGTTAGCTATGGCCTCTGCCTCTGCTTACTACAGGCATCATTACATGGTGTTCTTTGCATTTATTTGAGTGGGCCATATACTTTGCTTTTGGGGAATGAAGGCATGGAGTCAAAGATATTAAAGCAGAGCCTGAGAAGATATGGGGGAAAAAAAACTATTGATGAATGGGGGAAAAAAAATGACATCTACAGATGAACCTTTCATTAAAATTAAACAATCTGTGCGACCTGTTTTTTTTCCTAGATCTTTTTCCAGCCTGGCTTAACTTGCAGTTCTCGTAAAACTGGAGATGGGCAATTTGGTTTATTGGCGATTCAAATACTAGCAGAACAGGGCTGTGTTTGCCAGTCCACAAACTTCACAGACATTAGGCTGTTCCTGGCAATACTGGTCTGCTGTATTATTATTTCTGCTGGAGAGTCACTTTATGAAAAGGCAGCAGCTGCTCACTGAAAACAAACATCTTCTCTTGATACTGTAAGCAAAAAGCTGCCTTTTAATCATTAAATGCTTCATACTGTTAACAAAGCAATATAACTTACTGACAAAAGTGCTATATTATCACTGTCACTCTATTGTCTCCACTGTTGAAGTCTTCTCCCTTGTACTGGTTTTTCATGCGAGTTGTTTGACTTCAATAATATCTTTTAAGTAATTAAAATAGAATTAGATCCTACTAATACTATATCTTAATGCACTACCGCATCAATATCTCATTGTGGAGCATGCCCTCAATTCACTTTCCTATAAATCCTCTCGTTGGCAAAAAAAAAAAAAAAAATCCTTGCATTGAGACCCCTGAATGATCAATTCACAAAGAATGAATGTGCAAACCGTAGAAGTTCTACCTAGAGCAGCTTACTAATACAGGTAGCAAAAACTTCCTGGTGAAATCCATGGAGAATATACTGCGTGTAGGTTTTTTTTTTTTTTTTTTATTCATTTGCAATACACCACCAAGGGATCATGAGAACACATGTTTGAGTTTGGGACCTTGCATGCAGCTAAGGTTCCCCTAAAATGATGGGACAACCCAAATCAATATGCCTCACTTACATGAATAGTGGTAGCTTGTGGGGCTGATACTGGGGACTGTGTCTCTGCACAGGGGTGAGGGTGGGGTACGAAACCAGGTTTGGTTGTGTTGGTTTCATCCACTAAAAAGCTTGTAGCTCTAATCTCAGGCAGCGATGCTGCATATACCTTGTCTCCTTAATTTGCTCGTGGAATCCCTGTGCTTTGATCATCCTGTGGGCACGCATGCTGCTTTACTGCTGGGGCATTTTTTTGAGGCGTGATTCAACCCAGGTGTTATCCTGGGCACTAGGAGCACCAAGGCAGTACGAGCACCACACTCCACCTTGTCCCCAAAGACGTCTGATGCTACCCCAGCACATTTGGACTATTGTTTATTGTTGCACGTTTGCATCATGCAACCTGGTCTCGTGCTTTTAAAACCCCATCGTTGTGGCCTGCAGTACAGCCCTCGCTTTAACACTAGGCATTACAATGAAATAACTGCAAAAGCATTGTAGTTACGCGCGCTGTGGGGGTGCTACTTGGGATCCAGGTAAGAGATGTGCATTGCTCCAGAGACGGCTAGCCCCCAGCTGTGCTTATGTAGATCACTACAACGTTTAGTGTGGCACCAGGGATTGCTTCCAAGGGCAGATGCCTTTAGCAATGTAGATGCAGCCATTGTTAGACTACTCTGGGTTATAAACCTTTATTTTTGCTATTGCAACTGGAAACTGTGTGATGCATCATGTTAGGTTATACCATCTTCTGCTCTGCAAAAAGCAATTATGGATACAGCCTCTTGTCTTTGCAGCTGAATAAGCTAGGGTTTCTAATAGTTCTGGGCAAATGAAAGAAACAGCCTTTTTAGTGGAAAATGTCTCAAGAAATATGTGCCCTGCATGTGCTCAGAGCTGTGGTAATGTACTTGATAGCCTAAAGCTTTCCACAGGGATTTAGCAGATAACAAACCATTCACTGTTACAGCTGTGTCAAACTGTCAGAAAAAGCTGATTTGTTGAAACTGAAACTTCATGAAGAGATGCTTTTTTTTTTTTTTGGGGGGTGGGGGGAGGAGAAATTAATGGGAAAAATTTCCCTGCTCAGGGGTGGAGTTTTTGAGCAGACCAATAGCTTTAATGCGGCAGTTGCATAGAGTGAGGTTCAAGCTTGGTACTGTTGGATCCAACAGCCAGGACTTCATCTGCTCCTGTTGTGCTGTCATGCAAGTCCTGCTACGCTCTCTTAGTGCACACTTACCTTCACATTTAGATATATTAATGGAAACCACTTTCTAGTTGTTTATTTGTTGGCTCTCATGACAACTTTTCTGTTACTTAGAGTTGGCAGAGACATCTTAGCCTGCAGTTTTCTAGACCCCTGCTTGCTACTGCTACATGCGAGCGCTCGTCCAGTCCCTTGAACTGCACTGATGTACCAAGATGCATTAAAAATGTACAATAATGTCTTGTGCATAGCTTGTAAGTCTGCTGAGAGACTGAAACATCAGGAAGGCTTTACCGGGAGCAAATATGGGTTGTTTATCCTGCTCAGCATCGAGTAAAACATGATGTTGGCAGCTTGGTTTGCCACCTGTGGATCTCAGCTTGCCCCAAGCCCTCCTACTTTGGTTGGGGTTTGCTGCTTAGAGAAGGATTTTCACGTGATGCTTCCTGGGGTGAGCTCCTCTGCTTTGTTCTCATCCCTCTGAGATTTCCAGTTCCTTTTGATAACCATCTGTGATGGATGGTGCAACAAAAGAAGGCTCCTTAAATCCTTAAAAAAAATTAATGTGTAAGCAGTTTTCCAAAGGAGGGCAAAAAGAAAGGGAAGAAATATGATAGGCAAGACATTAAAATAAATGGCCAGCAATTACTGATTCACTTGTTATTCTCTGCAATCATGAATCCAGAGGGTATGAACATGCGTTTAAATAGAATATCTGGTCCAGAAAATCTCTTCCAAATCCCTACTGATTACAGGTTGTGATGGTGACTGATGATTCTGAATGGAAATGTCAATTTTTGCAAGTCTGTGACTGGTTGTTCAGGTTCCTTACTATAACTAAGAGACATGTGAGAGATTTACTGCCTCTACTTCTTCTTTTTTCCCCTCTTCTTTTTTAAAGATTTGATTATTGTGAGGTTACCAAGGGTTTCAGAGAGAAAATGTGAACTGTTGTTTCCAAAGTAAATACTGCCAGCCACCCGTGTGCATGCAGTGCATACTTACCTGCAGGTAGCTGTTTATTCAGTTCACATATTTGCTTATTTATTATTTTCACAAAACCTAAGGGTTTTTTTGACCCAGGGTTAACACTTCCAATTTACCAGTGTATCAACGTGTGTTAAAATGCACAGGAAAAAAATGGAAAGAACAGTGTTTTTTGGGGGCTAATTAAGTGTGCCTTTCTCTCGTTCTTGCTTATGAATTTGCGTGTTGGCTGTGCCTTGAGCTCACAACTGATCCGTGTGCTGCCCTGGGCTTGGTGCAGCAAAAATAATTCTTATCCAAAACCAGGGCAATTCAGGGGAGGAGGTATGCTGGGCAATGCTGTCTGTTCTGGAAGGATTTTGGTGGATTCCTAGCATATTTTTACCTTCCCTCCACCTCCTCTTTTGTTGTGGGATTTTTGAGAACAGCCTGACTCAGTATATTGGGGATGGACAACAAGAGTGAGAGCCAATGGAGATTTCTGAGCAGGGAAGAGACTTCAACTTCCACAGTGCCTGATTAAGATCCCTTCCACACTATTAATGTACTGGGTACCTTTCCTGGTCTTCTGTTTGTGGAGACATTTATGGGTTCTTTAGTGTTCTTCTGGATTTTTTGCTTTAACTTCAGCAAGTCTTTGTGAGTCAAAGCCAGTCCGTTTCATCCTTCGTGTCACAGAAGCTCTGGGGTAAAAACACTGACTTTGTCCCATGCTTTGCTGTGATACCCTTAAGCAGGTTCTTCCACGGATCAGTCTGGTTTCCCGCACTGATGACAGTAAAAATGTTGGTGCTGCATCCATGCGGACAGGTAGGGAGCCAACTTCTGTTGACACCGTTTGGGGGTTAGTCCAGATACTTTTGTAGCACTAGGCCTTAAGGCCTCGCAGACCCCCAAAGCAGTCTTCAAAAGAGGCAGGGAAAGACTTTCTGAGACTCCGGGAGTGAAAGTTTTTTGAGGAGCAACTGCTGATAATCACTGAGAATTAGAGAAGACCAAGAACCATGCCCCAAGATAGCCTGGTCCTGTGTCGGCATCACTTGGTCAGTGTTGTCAGAAAGCCTGTGAAAGGAGAGAAGAAGGTAGCATGGCCTCACATCCTCCTTGCTCACTAACGCAATGCAGGTGGTCACCATTTTGATGTCCTCTTGTGCCATGGTTATGATACTTGTGGAAGTCGGCCATCTTGCCATCAAGGAAGAGCAAACTGTTGGTGGCAACAGAAGTAGTAGGATCTGCAGAAGGGTTTGAATTTAAACTTGTATATAAATTTATTTGCAGTTTTCTACAGCACTCTGAGCTCTTCATTTGCTCAGCCTTTGTCATCTGGCACTTAGCAATACTGCTAAAATGCGGTGCTGTAGGGACGCAGTGCCCATGCTAGCACTTGGTGCATTATCAACCTAAGTGTGCTGAAATGACATGTCTTTATTTGAGACTGGCTCTGCAGTCTCTCCCAATGAAGTAATCACAGCACTTCTAATATAGTCATTTGATGCTGCGATATCACTTCTACAAGTGCAGGGAGGCAATATTTCAAGAAAAAATATAAAAAGAGTGTGGTTCCCTTGTGTTCAGATTACATGAAGGTATATCTGCTATTTAATTTATTGAGTACTCAAGGGCACGTGGCAGGATAGATGTTCCAGTCCCAGCCCATCTGAAATAACAAGCCAGGAGAAGTCTCTGCTACTGATATGAAGTGTCAGGAAAGAAGAAGAGCCTGCAGGAAAGAGAGCATTACTGAATTTGGGCAACATGCCAGAGTTTAACCCTACAGAGAATCTTAATTTGATTTTTAATCAACCATTCTTGCAGCAAGTTAGGAAGGAGGATTTCAGAGGAGACTGAACCCTGATGCTTGCACTGGACAGGAGGGCAGGGTTGCCATCAAACAGAATCTGTGCATGCACCTTGGGGGTGAAAGCAAAATATACGACCAGCACCTTTCTCTTTAGCATGGAGAGACCAAGAAATTGAAGCAGGAGGGGGATGTTTAACACTGCTCTGGAGCTCAAAGCCCACTGTTTTGCATGAATGCAAAAAAATCTGTGCAAGAGAAGAATGTGGGCTGACGGCTTATTCTTAGTGGCAGAAAATCAGGCAGGTGTGAATTCTAAGTCAGGCTGAGCTCCTTTAAGATGAGCTGCTCAATGGGAACAGTCTGGAAAGGAGCACAAGGCAAAGAGAGGGATGGGGCCAACAGCCTGCAGCTCCAGCAAGAGCACATCTCCTTCTGAAGCTGCCAAAATGCAAAGTTTCAGAGGAAGCTTCAGGTGAAAGGCAAGGTGAAAGCATAGCTTGAAGATGGCAGAGAAAGAGGCACAATAGACAGAGTCTGATCTGGTTGCTACACTGTGATGGTCACAGGAGAAGATGGAAACTTATAAGCAGTGCAGTAAAAGAAGATGAGATAAGGAGATGAAGTGTTTTCAAGCAGCTGATAAAATGTTTAGAGGTAACCAAGTATGCGTTGAGGCTAACCACTGGCAGCAAACGGCAGTAAGCTGCTCGTTCAGCAATGGATCATGGGTCCTGATTTAGAGACATTTTAAGAGGGACAGCAGAGTTATAATTGATGAGACAGCCCTGGAGTGCCCTCGCTGAGTGGTGAAAACCAGCTGAAATAAAAGCAGCAAAGTATCTGGCTCCTTTCTCTCCTGGAAGGTGATGGTGGGGTGGAGGCTTTGTACCACCCCATCACGTCAGGAACTAGGGCGTTTTTTTTTTTTCTTTTCCTCTCAAGGCCTTTGAAATGTTTTTCGGTTTTATACCCAGCAATAACAGTAACTGCTATTCATCTGAGCTACACTTGCAATGTGATTTAAGGGAAACATCAGGCGGCTGTTTTGGGACTGGGGGTAACACAGGCTCAAGCGAGGTATATGTCTAAATATGGCATCCTCAGGTGTTTTTAAACAGGGCTTTGTCCCTTATCCTTTGGCCTAACCCCAATAACGTATGTTCCCAAATTGCCACTGGACTCATCTTTTGGTTTTCTACATCATTCTGTCCTTCACTGCTGCTTTCCTTTAGCCTCACCTCCATGCCCACCAGCTCTGTAATACTAAACACAAACTGTTTCAGGAACGTCTCTCCTTTTCAGTGTATGTGCTTATGAACTGGAAGATGTGAACTTGAATCATGATGGATTTGAAGGCTTGTTGTAATATTTTCTTATTGCTTCTAATTTCTTTTTTTTTTTTCTACACCAGCAATTTTTTTGCTTTCTCGTTATCTTTCATGCTGATGAAGGGAAAAAGGTGGCGAGTGATTTGGAACACAAATATGTCCAAGTATTGCCGGTTGCTCCATGCTGAATTCAAAATTTGATGTGCAAACTTAGACTTCCCCTTGGTAAGCTGAAATCAGGCAATGAGGAGCAAGTCAAGGAATTCTGTTCTCTTAGTGAAATACAAAACCAAGTAAATCCTCTGTTGTTTAAGGATATCACTGGGACTCAGCATCTCACCCAGTTTTGTGACCTTCAAGACGATGACTGCTTGAACTTCAGGTTGAAGGGTCAAGAAGGAAACTTCATAAAACTGGTGGTGCCCATCCTATTGTTTGCATATTTCAGTTCACTTCTGTACCCAAAAGGCCACTGCATTCTTAGGAAAGACTTTGACGAAGGTAGCTTGTTCTCCTACGATGAGCATGTGTGGAAGTGCACAGTGTGGGACAGATCTAACTAAGCTCTCTGGGGGCTCA
Source organism: Sagittarius serpentarius (assembly GCA_034782735.1). Classification (NCBI taxonomy): domain Eukaryota; kingdom Metazoa; phylum Chordata; class Aves; order Accipitriformes; family Sagittariidae; genus Sagittarius; species Sagittarius serpentarius. Next base: position 20,025,127 of record JAVKLA010000040.1, read on the forward strand.
TTTAGGATGTGTCAGACAACTAAATTCACAGCTGGAGTTTGCATTGAACAGGAAAGTCCCACGTTGGCATAGAAGTATTCTGTCCTGTTTTTCCCCTCATAGACAAGCATGAGCCAGATTTGCCTTGTTCTTCATCCTTTACTCTTCCAGCCTTTCCCTCCCTGATACTGCTGTTATCAAATGAGTACTTTGATTTCCTTTTCACCCTTTCGCTGCCTGTAGCAGATGTTGGGTATCCTTGGGTTGTCAGTGTTCTAAGAAGTGACAATACCTGTGATGAATGAGTAACAAGAAATCAGAAAGTGGTCTGATGTGCAAAGTACAATGGCAGAAGTATGTTTTTCAAAGTACCAGCAGGCAACCACCGGGATAGGCAGTAAATAGTTGGCGGTCCAACCTCATGGGTCTACTGGGGATGAAGCAGCTTGGCTTCCCAAGTGGGATTGCTGAGGGGCACGGGAAGGAGGGCAGGAATGGGAGCCGGCTTTGCTGCTGCTGCAGTAAGGCAGAGCTACATGGGTCTTGCTGCGGGCGCCCAAGGAGTCGCTAATGGGCAACTGGCAGCATGGGAGCTATTTGTTCCTTCCTTGAAAAGGGGAGCAGGGAGACTGAAAATGGGAGCAAAAGTGAATCAATCTGACTGCAGCAGAGCTCTGGAATAATTAATGAATAATGTGCATTGACCTGGTTAGAGGGTTGTTTACTGCACGAATGCATGGATTTGGCTTAATAGGGAGCTGTAGGGGGAAAACCGTGAACAATCAGGAAGGGAAGATAATGACTGAGAAAATTCCTGCCTTCATTAAAACTTGAAGCTTGTTAAGAGACAATGTCAGGACAAGAAAACTTGCAGGCACAGTTAATTTGACAAAAGAAGAGGATATAGCATAGGAGAGGGAGAGCAGTAAACTCTGGCATCCCTTTTTCCACTGTGAGACCTCCTGATGGAGCCCCAGGTACGCACAGCACCCCGTGCAAGGGTGGGGAGTCACAGCCTGGGACCTTGCAGTGTGTTTGCAGGAGTCTTACGTTCATCTGACCTAGAACTATCTGACAGATGCTTGGATGAGGTTTCCTCAGGAGACTGGCTGGGGCTGCTCCTCTGGGATGGCTGGATTTAGAATACTGGCAGGATTTGGGAAAATCTTGGATGTGTGAAAGACTTAAGAGAAATATCAGCTCAGAAGGGCTAAAGACTTGAGGCCTGCCACCTCCGGGGGGGGGACACGTTTAAAAAGGAGGGGAGAGGGTCAGAAATGGAGATGAGTCTGGGAAGGAACTTTCACTTTAACTCTTTCTCAGTGGGAGAGGAGGGGTAGGAAAGTTACAGAACAAACAAGAGATTCACACATGAAAATTCAGATACTGTTGGGAGTAGATTATGCAGGAGGAAACTATAGGGACATAATTATCTCAGATACCTAATTAAGGAGATGGGAGGGTCTGTGCGGGCCTGCAGCTGTCTTGGCAGAGGAAGGAAAGGCTCGGAGGAAGGGAAGGGGAAACCTTGCTCCTTGGAGGAAAGGAGAATTTTTATGCAGTCGTATTGCTTTGGTGTAGGTAGGGCCTGTGCATATTTTGAGTGGTGGGTGGGAATTAGCAGACCTTGGAAGAGTAAGTGGTTTAGGAAAGTTTTGTGGGTAAATCCCACATGTTAATATGGTAAGTGTTGGCGGGCTCGAGGCAGGGCTGGTGACTGGGTGTGCTGGGACAGCCATGGAGGGACGGGAGGGCACTGCCTGGGAGGTAGGTGGCAGTGGCCTTAAGCACAGGTGACTTCTGACTTCTTATTTGTGGTTCAGCTCAACCACGTCCAGCCCATGAAAGGCAGACAGGTTGGGCCCTTGCAGTGGTTCCTTCTGCTCTCAAGAATCTGCCTGACTTTTTTTCTGTAGCTGTACCTTGTGCTTTTATCATCTGACTCCAACAAGTGCCCTTCTGTCTCTTTCAGATCTGTCCCCCTCTTTTTTTGGAGGAGCATTGATAAATAATTTGCTGCAACATGAAGAGATGTAGGTTTTGGAAGCAAGTGCGTGCTTTGCGGCTTTTTTGTGACTGTCTAATGGTGTGGTGCTTTTCAAAGCAAAGCTGGAGTCTTCATTTGTGTTAGATTAGTTGTGATGATTAAGGCTTTTTCCTTGTGTACCTTTCTGGTGAATGTTTGTGATTAAAGTGAAAATCATTAGCTGGGGCTTTGCAAGGCTTTTCTATGATTTCAGAAGCCCTGACTGTATTGAGGAGGGAAAAAACCAAAATGCCCTAGCTTGTCTTTCCCGCTCCACTAACAAGCATCTACAAACATGAATGTGTAAAACAGGCAGCGTGCAACTATTGCAGCCCTAAGTAAGAATAGGCAGATGTGCAATTAAATTACAGTTTAACAAGTCATCGTGTGTCAGCAGAGCCTCAGTTGGTGCCTGTGTGTGAATGTTAAGCTCTCAGCAGAGAGGGGCAATTTCCCATCGCATAAGCTGCAACGAGCAAGAATTCCGTTACGTGAAATTACCCAGCTTTCTTATGACCCAAGAGGATGCACGCAGATGACTTTAATGGCTCAGGTGCTGAGTGGCAGCTTGCTGAGCTGCAGTAACTTGACAGTGTTTCATCCCCCTGAAATAGGAGGAGCTTTGGAGTCTGCGGGGTTTCTGGCGCACGTGCAGATCACCGCGTATAAAACCTTGTTTGGGCTTGCAGGGCTGCGGAGCAAAGCAATGCCTTTAAGTTCGCTGAACATAATGCAACTTCAGGGCCATCAGTGATTCTTCACGTGCTCCCGCTGGGTGTCGTGGCTGCTGCCCCGCATCGTGATTTGCGTGGGCAGCCAGGGTACAGGACACGGGCTCGGGTGGCAGTGCCGTGCAGTGTGCTTGTGCATCTATTAATGGCGTCTGGGCCCTCGAATGGCTGGTGCAAATCCAGATCCCCCTGCACTGGGTGCTGCTGCTTGCACTGGCATGCAGGTGTTTGGGAATGAAGTCCGAGTGACTCTCCATCCCGCTGCAGAAGGAGGTGGCCTCTCTCCTGGTGTCCCTGTGGGGCACCTTGCCGACGTGCTGACATCCCCAGCCTAGCTGGCCCCTCTTTGCCTTCCTCCTTGCAAGCGGTGAAACGATATGGTAATTGTCCCTGCATTTGAAAGGCTGAAGCGCAGATGTTGTTGTTGCTATGAAATCAATTTGTTGATGGAAAAAGGAGTGTGTGCCTGCATGTTGTGACTAGGGCTGGTAATAGTGTGTGATTATTTCTTGCAACATCAACAGAAGTGCCTAATGAAAGAGCCTGCAAAATGACTGCTAAAACGTTTGGTGCAAGAAGGCAGCAGCAGCTATGATATGTAGTAACTTTGAATGGGAGGTTGAGGCAGAGACAGTATTGTAATGGAAAGAATTACAATGGCAATATGGATGTCACCATCCCGGACATGAGAGAAAATTAATTTCTCTGAGGCTGTGTGAAGGGAATAGTATTGCATTTACATTTGTCTTGCCAGCAGACTACAGGGTTTGCTATGGTGCGTAGCACACAGTTTGTCTGCTCCCTGCTCACACCTACCAGCTTGTGCAAGTACTCCAGCCTCTGCCCAAGTGCTGGTTTGTTGGGGCTCAGCGTGGCCATCACTTGGTCGGCAGCTCTGTGCATTGTGCTTAGTGTAGACCTTGCAGCCAGGCTGGCATGCCTCACCTTCAGCTGTGAAAATGCTCAGTGTGGGGCATTTTTGTATATCCAGCCATTTGGGACTTTGGGCACCCATCAACAGTCTGGAAAGATGTAGAAAAGTGTGAGTCTAAACAGTGCACAAATGATACTTTGCTCGTGTTAGACAGACTCCTGTCTATTACGCTGAAGGTGGGCTTAAAGCCAGCGGAGACCATGAACTCGTGAACTCTGTAACCGTGAGTTTGGTTTCACTTTAGGTTTCTTGATACTGAGAATCTGCTACTGCATCTGGACTTCACTTCCTTGGGCATGTGCTGGTGATGCTCCCTCATGCCCAGGAACACAAACCGCTCTTTTAAAGACTTGGACCATGGATTTTTTTTTTTTTTCCCTGCATGGTTTATTTCTACAGCTTTAAAATATGTTCTCCAGTTAAACTTAATCACTGGTGAAACCTCCATTCAGATGAAAAAAGACTGCAAAGGTATCTTTCTCATTCGTCTTGATAAGCTGGAGAAAAGGTGCACACCGGCTGCAGCAGAGGAAGGTAATGACGGATGGGTAATTCCTTGCTGCTGCTCAGTTTAAACCAGCCCTCGGTCCGTCCAACGCAGGAAGCTCCTCAGTGGTGGCTGGGGATGGAGATATTCACAAATGGCTTGTGGAAATGTCTCTCCTTGTCAGGTCTCCCTTGTCTTTGCACTTGCTGGCTTTGATGGGAGCACCTTTAAATCTCCGCTGATGGCCCTGCTCCAAGATGTACTGTGTTATATGTGATTGCGCCAACCGCAACAGCTCCTCTCTCATCACACTTGGCTCTGTTTTCCCCCTGTACCTGTGCAATTGCAACTTCCCTTCATGCTTACGCCTCTAACAGCCCCCCAAAAGCCAGTGCGGGGGCTGTCAAGCAGGGCTGTGCACCAGTCCATGCTGTTGCGTTGCTGCTGGTGGGCTGGTCGTTCTTCCCGGCTGACATCAGTGACGAAAAGCGAGTGCGGGGTCTGCGTGAGCCTCTCTGTGGCGGCACAGCCAGGGAGTGACTCATCTCCTCTTATATATTGGTCCTTGCAAGGTGCCGGCGGGGAGTGACTCATTTCACCTCTCCCTTTGCTGTCAAGAAACCGGCATGACGGGCTCAAACCGAGCGTCAAATTTCCCCGTGGCTTAGAGGGAGGAGGAGGTGGGTTTTGCTCTCCGTAATGCCAGGGAAGCCACAGGTGCTAGCTGTGTATTAGTTCGTGAAGTGGAAGGCTTTACATCCCACTGGCTGCTTTTCCCCATTTTTTTTTTTCTTTTTGAGGCAAAATGTTGGGTCTCCAGGGCAGGAGGCAGAGTCCAGTGTGTCAGCTCTGCGCTGCTTAACAGGGCCATCTGAGCCATGTGCTGTGTTAACGCGAGGAGGAGGATTGCACTGTCTTGTTTCTTCCCTCTTCTGGTGTCCTTACACGCTTCTGCCCCATCCCAGGTGGCTTTGACCTTGCTGTGACTGGCCCAGCTCATTTGGTGATCGTGCAATGTAGAATAATTAGATAACAAGAGGCGACACAGTTCAGGAGATCCTGGATGCTGTCCCTCAGACCCATCAGACTGGTATCAGGGAAAAAGCAAAATTTTGCTCATAGTGTATTTTAGCTCTAATCAGAATTGCCATGTTTTAGAGAGAACTAATCTTTAAGAAAAAGCGAATTCATTGAATTTAATGCAAAGGAGGTTATTGTTTTGGGGGGGGAGAATCTGCAGTGAGGAAAGCAAATGGCAGAACTTGTCACTTTTAGGCTCTCTTAGCAGGGAATGCAAAATATTTTCTACCTCTAACTCTTTAAAATCCAGAGAAAGCTTTGTCTTTCCCAGGCTGTTTTACTGTGGTTGGGCTGCAAGTTGGACTGCTGTTGCAGTTCTTCCTATGGCAACATCAAGAGAAAGTTTTCCTTCGCTAACACGTTGTCTTGCCTCAGTAGTTTTGCTCAGATAAGCTGCAAGTTCAGCTTTTTGCTTGGTTTAGATGGGTCTTGGACTTGGGACCTGAGTTGAATTTGTCCTGGAGTCACAACGGGATGTAAAACTAGGGATTAATTCCCCCTGACTTTGACTTTAGCACAAACTGAACATTTAAGCATGGTGCAGGAAACACCTTTGTCTACAGGAGCGTTTTGAGAGGCTTGTGAGAAGCTGAAGAAATGTGACCTCTTTGCTCAAATATGCAACTCTTTTAAATAAGACTTCTACTTCCATGTTTCTCTAAAGGATGTGGATTTACATGCCTACACCCCTATGTGCAAAAAAGCGATTTTATGCCCAGAACAGATAATAAAATATCTAAATTGCCTGACTATTCTGCCAGTGCCTTTGTCAGGGCATGTTTAGATTTGCAGGAAATCTAGATGTACATGTAATTATATTTTTTTTTTTCCCCACTTTTGAGACCTGCATGTAAATCTAGTCCTAGAGCCCTCTGCTGTGAGCAGGTGATGAGAAGGTACAAAGTAAAGTCCAGTTCAATCACAAATTATATGCTTTCCATAAAGTTACAGGTATTTTTCCTTTCCCTCTTAATAGGAATTATGTTTCCTGGCTCTAATGCTTGACGCATGCTCCATTCGTCAAGCTGCAGAAGAAATCCAGAACTTCGTGTAATGAATTGCCCACTCAGCTTGCCAGCTGGCAGTGTGTATTCAAGGCAGTAGCTGTGCTGAAAGCAGTTATTCTCTGAATTTTCAGGGATAAATGAAACCAGAGTCCTGTCGGCTGCTTCAGCTGTTGCTGCCACTTACTATTATTTTCTTCAGATACACCAGGATTCAGCTTTCTGCTTTGCCCCTTCCCAGACTCATGGTGCTTGGTATAGGACACGAATGTTTCCCTTCCCGCCCCTAAGAACAATTAAACCACCATTAAATTGATTTATAAATAAAAGGCAAGGCTTTTGGTGGAGGCCCAAGGAGCTTGTGTTCGTGTCAGAGAGGTACATAAATGCTGGACGCGAGGGTGTTTCAGCCCAAAGAGGCCATGCAAGGGCTAAGAAGCAGAACCACTACCTGTAGCAGGCAGGGAGTGCATGGAGCCATGGCAGAACCAAAACAATTGGTAGACACGGGCAAGAAACAGTGATGGTCAGTGTTGCGAAGAAAAATGCTCTTTTACACAGTATTGCAGTTTTCACCTGTCCATCTGCCTACCTCTTCCTTTTGCTGCTGTTTTTTTTTACATACCTCTGCATTCCCCCTTTTTTTCTGTATTATTGAAGGAATCGTTCAACAAAAAGAGCAGCCCACGCTTGAGTGCTCAAGCAAACAGCCTCAAAGGACCAGCATTTGAATTCTGGGCACAAAAAAGTCATTACTTGGCTCGTCTGTCCATTTGTCATTATATGAAATGCACCCTGACTGATCTGTAAAAGCTACAAAAAGCCATCTGGTCATATTAGTCTTTCTCTTTCCTATATCAGTCTCTGGTTGTATGTCTTTATTATGTTCTTTTAAGAGAATCACACTGTAAATGCTTAAGGCAGGTGAAGAAGAATTTATGGGTGTATCTTCCTTTGTAATTTTCCATAGGGGGGATTTAATTCATCAAGGAGGTGGAAAAATAATGATAAAATAACTCCCTCCTGTTGCTCATCTCAGGCAAAAGTTGAACCTCCTTGAGTCTTGAAGCCCACGAGACAAGATCCTGGCATGGTGTACATGCAGTGTGAGGGAAAACAGGAATTGCAGACTTGCAGAGGCTGTTCAAACTTTTTCTTCTTGACAAGGCTGCATTAAGCTATGGTGAATACACTTTTTCCAACACAACGTAGCCGTAAGGGGCTGACCCCATGAAGGGGCAGTAGTTGAGAGCCTGTGCATCGAGAGGACTGAGGCTTTGCTTGTTGTGAGCAGCCAGCAGGTGGTTGGGTTTTGCTGTCTTTTCGGTGGTGCCTCAGTATTCATGCATTTGCTGTCACACATGGTGTTTTACAACTTGGAAGTGAGCTGCTGAATAAAGCAAGATCCATATTGCCCATGTTAACAGCTACCAAGCAGAACTCATTATGAATTTCTATGAAAAATTTATTGCTGCTTTTTTTTTTTAAAAATGTCTTACAGTCTTTTGCCAGCACTCAAAGAACATAAAAGCTTTCATTGTAGAAAACTTGTGAAAATGTTGTTGTGTTTATGTTAAACAGGTGCATCTTCTGACAGTCTTGGGGGTGGAGAGGAAGTGTCCACGTATGGCTGCATAAACGCACATTAAATAGGAAGATTAGTTATCTTGGGTGTTGATTTGTGAGACAATCCTTTGATAGGATATGAACAACTCCGTAAAAAGACTTTGTTAGTCACAATAACTGTGTAATGTGTCATTTAGTGCTCCAGCAGCATTTGGTAATTTATTTTATACCTTTTTTTTTTCCTAGGTATGCTACAGAATGTGGTAAAATGGGAATAAAACCTTTAAAGGTCCCTTTTGTTCATTACTGTTCTGTAAACTGTGCTGCACAGTCACTTCCACTTTTTGCATATTTTCCATGAACAGTCTTCAGCCTGTAAGAATACTTTGTTGGCACAAGTTGGGTGCTGAAGGAGTCGGCTAAAACTTTCAACGTGTTGTCCAGGGGACCTATGGCCATTGTTTTACTAGTAGTAAAAATATGCTCGTGACAGTTCTTTGCCACTAAAGTTGATTGAGGCAGGTTGACAATATTACTAAGCATTTTTATCCCCCCAAATAGGGTGGGCACATATAGAGCTTTAAAAATGGTCATGGGAACCATGTCTGGAAACTTTTTGAAAGACTGATAAACGATCTGGGCAAAACCGTGCAAGCCATGTTAGATGGGTAATTGCACGGTGTTATTTCTGCTCCTGTTGCAAGGGTCTGTCCTCCTGGAAAGAGCTCTTAAGTGCTCTCCTGACTCTTTTGCATACACTGCTTCCTCTCTCGGCGCAGGATCTGTTGTTTGCCTTTCGATGCATCTAGCTGACACTGAACAGGAGCAGAGTCACATCTGATGTACGTGTTTACTGGCAGAAGGTTGCCCCTTGTGTTCCAGTAATGGATGCCCTTGTGTTCCCAGTAATGGACAGAAATGCTTCCCCAGTCATGGGGAGGAGAATGGGCTGTTGTAACCCACATGCTCACAGCGCAGTAAGAGCTTTTTTGCTTTTTAAAGAAGGAAGAATGGATATCTATTTTCCAAGTTTGTAGACAATAAGGTAATGATCCCGGAAAGGACCTGATGCAGGTAGAGGAAGGGGCACGGTAATGGTGAGGTTAGGTCATAGGTATTGCTGAAGCTTGGCAGAGTGTTAAGGGCAAGTGCTCAGACACCTTTCTGTCGTGAAATAAAATGGTTTGGACCACTTCAAGAATCACCTCTAATGGTATTAGCAAAAATGATTTCATAAGAATTTATATAAAAGCGCAACTTCACAGAATTCAATGGCAAGGTTCACTCTATTACTGAATACATGGATGAAATGCACAAAGGAAAATTAAGTCAGAATCAAACTAAAATTATGTATACAGAGACCAAAGATGCAGTACGGTAAAAGAAAAACATACAAAGAAAAATCGAGTTACACTTGATTTCTTGTGACTTGTGCAGAGATTGGGAATATAAAAAGGTAGGGGAGACCCTCCCATTGAGTCACGAGGTTCAGAGAAGACCCCCTTGCTTTCTAAACTCCTGTTCGAGTCTAGGTGCAGCTGGGTCGACTCCTAGTCCCAGACTTGGTCAATGGTTTATATCTAAAGGGATTATGAGTACAATAGCAGTCTGAGATTCATTCAAAGTCGAATAAAGGTCATGACGGTAATTTAAGTATAGATTTGAAAAGTAAATATTTGTAATATACTTCCTATGGAATACTCAGGTTAGTACACACACATGCATAAAGACAGTAAGATATCCATAAGCGAGTAAAAGAGGTATACCTGTTAAATTCCCCTTGAGTTCAGTGAAAATATTCATGTCAAATCCTTCTTAAAGGGTGAAGGGTTGAGCCTCAAGGAGTGGAGTGAGTGAGTGGGAGGAACAGCCCCGCAGCCCCCCCAGGTCAGCGCAGAAGGGGGGGCAGGAGGTGCTCCAGGCGCCGGAGCAGAGATTCCCCCGCAGCCCCTGGGGAAGACCCCGGTGAGGCAGGCTGT
>JAVKLA010000040.1:20035509-20058868 GCA_034782735.1 Sagittarius serpentarius
TGGTTAAGTGATCTCCCCCTGTCCTTATCTTGACCCACAAGCCTTTTGTTATATTCTCCCTCTCCTGCCCAGTCAAGGAGGGGGAGTGATAGAGCAACTTCGGTGGGCACCTGGCGTCCAGCCAGGGTCAACCCACCACAAGCAGCATCTTGCATTGGGTGTCTGGATGCAAGGGGAGTGCAGAGGTGTTGGCGATGAGGCAGTTAGCCTGTCGGAAGGTGGCATCTCCTCGCAGGAGGTGCTCTGGGGAATCCTGGTGGCTCCCAGAGGGATTTGTCCCTGTCTTGGCAGCGCTTGGCTGTCCCATACAGGGAAACTTTGGTCTCCTCCTCACTGCTGGACTCGTAATTCCCTCCAAGAGCTCTGCTCCATGGGGTTAGGAGAACCCAGCCCAAGGCTGAGTCTGTGTTACTCTTTGAGGAAAGGCTCAAATACCCCAACCCTACGTGGGCTTCCAGCCAAACAGCAAGCTGTGAGTCTGGCTGTGCAGGCCAAAAGCCCTCGAAGATGCAACAGTAGCTGCCTGGGCTTCGGATCTGACAACAAAAGTGTTTTTAATATCTGCAGGCTATGCTGATGCACTCTTCTCCCACAGTTTGAAATAAATACGTAAAGCTGCTCTGCATATTTATTACTCTAGCTGTAATGTAACCACTTGGGCATCTGCTTGCAGGAGTGGTTCACATCCCTACAAAATACATCTGCTTTCAGTGATTGAAGCTTAAGGAAAAACTACCCAGGAAAACCTATGGAAGTATCTTTATGAAGAAAGTTGAGTCCACAGAGTCCCTTTAAAGCTGTTAGATACCAGTGTTGTTCATTTTTCCTGGGAAAAGCAGAGAAGAACTTTGAACTCCAGGAATTTTCTCAAATAACAGAATATATGCACAGTTTGGCATAGCTGGGGCCTTTACCCCATAGAAGCTATTTGGGAGATTTGTGGAGGTTTTTTGTTTGTGTGTTTTTGTTGGTGGTTTTTTTTTTTTTTTTTAAGATAGTGAAGTGTGGATAAGAAAAACAAAGTTCATTGTAAGCCTCATCAGAAAATCTGGTGACGAGAAACAAATATCATAGTCCTGTAAGCAGATGTACTTATTGATGTGCAGGGTCACTGGGACTGGCAGCTGACTAAGGGGAATTTGCAGTTGCTGGGAGTGCCAAGCTGTGGTTTCTCTAACCAAGGTCTTGAAAAATATGACAGGGTGAAATTAAAAAAAGCATAATGTTGCTAGAGTGGAGTTTTTGTTGTTTAAGGAACAGGTATTGTATTTTTGAAGTAAAATTGGATATTGCTGGTTGGCTCGCATTAATCTGCTTTTATGGCTGTGTTTATACACAGCAGACAGCACCACTCTGTCATTTAACTGGTTCTAAGTAAAATGGAGCAATTGCGCTTCATTCAGGAGCGTTAAAGCAGATGTGCTCTGGCAGGTAGTCTTTGGAGATACGGCTGCATTTTGCTTGTTGACCTGTGCTTGCTGTTCCCCCGTGCCAAGACCTCCTCCGCTTCCCTGCCTGCACCCTTCGCCCAACTCACATCTGTCAACAGCGTTTACGTTGCTCCCACCACAAAGCTTCTGCTGGTGAAGAACAGGCAAGATGCCCCTCAAGCATTTTAAACGGAGGCTAAAATCCTCCCTTGAGTTTCCCACTTGGCTCTGCCCGGCCAGCTGCTGAAATGGCCTTTTCTGTGCAGCGAGAAGCAGTCTGCAGCCCCGGGAAGTGATCTCTCAAGCTCTGTTCCAGCTTTCCAGATTAATCCCTTAGCCTATGGGCAGGACAAGTGAATGATACTGTCTGGGTTCATCAAAGCTCAACTCCTATTTGGTCTTGTGCGGTAAAATCCGAAGGCTCTGATTGGGGTTATGGGGAAAGGCACAGAAAAAGTTTTCTCCGTGCTCTGCTGGGCCAGAGAGCTCAGAGAAGATTGCTGAAAGTCTGCTCTTTTGCTGGAAGTGCCTCTGCCATGCTGTCTCGGTTTGCTTCTCGTCTGTCTGCACTTCCTTTAGTACCTCGCCTCGCTCAGCAGCTTCCCGTTCCCTAAACTTCCTGCATAATAAAAGAAAACATTTTGTAAAATGCTTTCTGAATTTCCAAACCTTTTATCTTGCACTCAGGCGAGCTGTTAAACTCATTCAGATGAGTGGAAACTGTGAAAGCAGGCATTATGCGTGCCAATAAAAAATAGGACGCACTTCAAAGAGGAAGGGAATTTACCTTCAGGCTCCAGGGGAATTCCACTGGAAGCTGGAATATTATTAGATACTTCAAGTTTCCTTCACCAGGAAGCATCTACCCAAATGCTTAGCAAACGGAATCACTTACTGCTGTACTGGGCAATGAGACCCCAGAGAAAATCTCCAAGGATGATTAATGACTTCATCTCTTGGATCCCATAGGGGTGCCAGGGCCTTTCACGTCTGCCGCACCACCTGCTTTCACCCTGCCTCCAGGTGCCGTCAGACAAGAGCAACCACCTTGGGGCTGCCAGGTCCGTCACCGTCTGATGGAAATGTTACTCCTTCCACAGGATCCAGAAGAGCAAGTCCTGTGGCAGTTTTCCTGCCTCGGTGCCCCTGAATTTCCAAATCGGCAGACGGGAGCACGTTACCCTCCCAGAAAGGGGAAAAGACAGGCAGGAGCAAATCAACTTTTCAAACATCGGAAGAACAGTTCTAATTTCTGGAGCCAGCTAAAGCATTGGAAAGCTTGCAGAATTTATTTGTTTTTTAAGAGATCCCTTCCCTCAACTTGGTATTTTGGTTGGAGATGACCCCTGATTGCAGAGGGGCTACTCATGTTTCACAGTTGAACAAGGAATTAAATAACCTGCTGAAGAGGTGAAAGGGAGCAAGTGCTGATTTTTCATTGTCAGTCCATTTGGAAATATCTAGGCAAATATATTCTTGCAGTTTATTTTAGCGACACTCTTGACTAATGGTCGTGGCTGCCTGTGGCCAAATACATGGCCTGTTCTTCCTTTCTCGGGGCTGGACTATGACTAGTCCAGTACCTATAAAGTCACTGGAAAGATGCTTTGACAGAAATTGTGTTCATGTGTGTTTTGCTCACCGTAACATGGTATTGTTAATTTGCAGAAAACACGGTGAGAGTGAAAGGGATGTTTTTGGTTGTGGAGGGACAAGTTATCTGATCTCCAACTACTGAAAGCTTATAACGTGAGGAAACAAAAAGCAGCAAGTGTTCCAGCTGCAAACAGCAATAATCTGAAGGAGGTTCAGGGCTGTGATCTGCTGTGACAGTCCCAGGAGGTGCTACTGGAGGAAAATTCCATTCCAAGATTGCTGAATTCTCTTTCCTCGATAAAGAACAGAAAGGGTGTAAGTAGTGACATGGATGAAGTAAGCAATGGCTGCTTTAGTCTGCAGTTTCTTTTCTAAGCCTTCCTTTAGAGAGCTTTAAGAGAGATTATGCTTTTAAGTGGAGGTCTGTCTTTGGGGCATCTTTTCCCACAAGTTCTTAGTCAATCCTGTCTTAGTGAAACGTCGCTAAAGATAAAACACTTTACAGAGGAGCAAAGATTTCCATTTAAGAGCTGGTGAATCTTGTTTGGTAGGTGATCTTCACTGAAGCTTTCTGAAACCAACGGGAGCATTTAAGCCAGCTACAAGAAGCCGAATAAGGAGTTGTCTTGATGCAGACAAATAACAGTTATCGCAAGTCCTACAGCCAAAGGAAATCTCACTGCTCCTCTCCGTTTACCAAAGTTGGCTCCTCTCCTCCTAGCAGGACTTTCTCTGGCACTGGAAGTTCAACGCACCGTGGTGTGAGCCGGGAGATTTGGAGAGCAGAAGAGGTTCGGGGCCATTAGCGGTCCTTGGGTGGCTGTAAATCCAGCAGCAACTGCAGCTTCTCCTCTGCCACAAAGACCCAAGCCGTGGCCAGCAAGCGCCGCGTTTTCTGATGCATTGCGGTCTTTGAGCTTCTTCTGAATCATTTGATGATTCCCTGGGGTCTGCGAGGCAGTTTGTGAAATACTCGGCAGGCAGAAGCGTTACCCGCTCGGATTTCAGTATCCTGTTAAAACGATCCTGGTACGTGTACATGTGTGCTGTCTGGGTGAGGCTTGACAACTTCATCTCGCTGCAGCTGTAAGGACAGAGGAGCCTGCAAGGTTTAATCTCCTTCACGCTGTGTTGTTGTTTCCTTTGCTTTCTGCTGGCCTAATTGCTGCTTGCTTGTGTAAGCGATCCGGGTGAGCTGTGATAAGAACTAAAAATTGAGAATGGAGAAGTGTGTTTGCTCAGATCAGGTGCATTATATTGTCCGTTCTCTCCATAACTCCTTGAAAGGATGAAACCCACAAGGCTGCCATGCTTGGATAGGTTTGAAATTAGCTGCTGTCATCCTTTTCTCCTGCTCAACTTCTCCGTGAATTTATCTCACCCACCTCTCTGCTCCCTGAACAGAAAGTCTATTTAATCCATACGCAGCACATTTCTAATCATTCTTTCCGCACCGCCCCCCCCCCCGGGAATTCTTGGAATATCCTTAAGGTTAGCATTTGAGCTATTTATTTCATTTTTGGGAGTCAAAATCTTGTTTTAAATAAATCCAAAGAACCCTACTACTTTTATGTCTTACAGCTCTCTTTTCAAATGTAACTAATTCTCAAAGAGTTCATAACTTAAGAGCCAATAAAGGAGTCATTGTCCTTTTTAATTATTGTTGAAGTATCTCGTTTGTCTGAGACTGGTAAGGAAGTAGTTACCACTCTGCCAAATAACTGATTTCCCAGTTTAATATTAATTTTTCCACTTAAATAACTTAAACTATTTCTCACATTAGGAGTGAGTACTGGCATCAAGTGACCTTGCTGTACTGTACAAAACTATCTTTTCTGTTTCGATAAGAGGGTGTCAGGCAGTCGCTACATGAGAGTCACAGCTGTATCTCCTGTGACTTGTCATCAAATGTACACGTTTGTACCGCTGTAAGAAAACAAGGACTGGAGAGAGCCAGCCGCCTTTGCAGGGCGCATTTCCCAGCCCTCAGGATTCCTAAAATTGCACAGATGTAGAGTATTTCTGCAAAGCTTGTGGTTTCTTTTTTTGTTTGTTTGTTTGTTTTTTTGTGTTCCCCAAGATGCTTAACTCCCTGATATAGTTTTAAATTTTGTATTTGGAGAGGGATGGAGATGACTTGCTTCACAGTTTTCCTAATGGCTTGGATAACTCTTCCTTCTGTGTCTGCTTCTACATGCTTCCAGCATTCTGCTAAAGTAGAAACTTTAAAAAAGAGGCATAGGTATTTGACGAGGTTTCTTTGGTTTGGATTTTCTGTTGTGTTTGTCTGTGTGTGGAATTTTTTTTTTAATTTTTTTTTTTTAGCCATGTTAAAGATCATGCTTAGTTTAAACTGCTGTCTTGTAAAAGATACTCTGATGTGAGGATGATGCTCATCCTTATGGAATGACTGTTAAACAAATTGTTTTGGTCTTCTAGTTTACCATTGCTAATGCATTTACCGTTTGGCATGACAGATTTTTATTAAGTATGATATAAAAAGTACTTATTTGAAAAACCAATAGTTAAGGGTGCACACTTTTGAACATACATACTGTAAAAAGGAATAATATAGAAAATTGAAGCAACTCAGAAGTTATAAAAGCTATGTTTTGGAGGCTGTATAAACACATATAGATTTTTATGGGCAGCAATGTTGTCTTTCTGGGCACTTGAGACTTGTCCTATGGTAACAGCAGAAAAGTCACGTGAGCTTTCATTGGTATGAAATAAATCTAACAAAATATTGTAAATGAAGGGAAACCTCTCTGCTTCCAAACCACATGCATACGTTATCCTCTGTGTTTCATGGGTATAAAGTAATTGTCAACATCTTTTAAAATTTTCTAAAATGCAGGCAAATTTGTGCTCTATTGTGGTAAAAATAAAATGTGATCATGTATCCACCCACTTTTCTCCCTTTTAAATGCTTTTTTCTACACAGACTGGGTGCAAGCCATTTTGTGCACCGTTACCTTTCGCGTGGAAAAACCGGAAGATATTTGGAGGCTTGGCCCATGGTGAGCCAACCAAAAGATGAAGATTTGCAGAGAACTTCTTAAATTTCTGTGTATTTTTAAGGTGCTTAGCTGGCTATCAGAAATAGGAAACCTTCTGGAAGGATATCTCACTCTCTGAATGAGTCTCTTACTGCGTTTGTAAAGAGAAGGAAATGCATCTCATTATATGCAATTCGTACCTGGTGGGGCAGCATGAGGGGTCTTCTCTTTCTATTTTCTATATTATATTTGGTATTTTTCTTCCAGCTTCTAACGTATTCTAATATAAGGTGGAATCAAGCCCATGCAGTCCTGCCAGTATAAGGAACTAACAACTTGATTTATGAGATTAATTTAATCTGAAGGTCACGGTGCTTATGGCTATTTCTTGATGGGTTTCTGGCAAAGAAAAGGTGACCAGTTGGCAAAATCCCACATCAAATTATTTTCTAGGTTCATTAGATTACGTGATGTGTCTGTTCTTACTGAGAAATCGGGTAGATTGGGTAGTCGTCTTTGCAGCCTTTCTTGGCAACTCTTAAAAAAGCTCAACGGTGCTAGACAGGTGCTGCAGTATCACTGAGATTGGCATCTCATGAAGTGCAAGTCCTTACGTGGTCCTTGCAAAAGCAACTGAGTGCCAGGCTGCCGCAGGTAGGTTGCTGAGTAGATGGCAGTGCAGTAGCAAGTGGAGAGGAATGTCCGAAGTTTTGGGGTAGTTCGGGTAACTTTCTGCCTGCTGAAAGTATCCTCAGCTAAGGATAAATTAATAAATACCGAGATGAATTCGGCCTAAAGCAGCTGGCGATGGGCAGAGGTTCGCCTTTCCAAGCAGCCACAGGAGTGAGGGTGCGCCAGTGTCGGTGTTACCCTGACCGCTGCCCTTGCTGCAGAATGAATTTCCAGGGTTAATTGGGGCAGATGCTGGACAGAAATAACAAAACAGCATTTCCTCCTGTTCCCAGCTTCTGAGTTACGCTGCCTGCTGCCACCGCCACTGTTTGGCCAGCTTATAAGATAATTCATTAGCGAAACAGCTGACCATAAATGGCGTGCTCCGAACCACAGCGTGCAGCCTGTCGTCACTACAGCAGCTCCATCGACGGCCTCGCAGACCCCCGGCCGTGTTTCTCCGCAGCCATCAATGCCGCCGTATTTTGTCAGCCTTGCAGTGCAGAATAAATGAGATTGGACGGTGCTGATCTGGGGAGTGAGGCAGATGTGTGCAGGGAAGAAATAACGTGGTGGTGCCAAGTCTTAACTTGCAGTGCCTGGCGTTGCTGCCTTGCCAAGAGTAGAGTCATGCTGCTGTGCTCCCAGGCCAGCTTGATGGGAGACCAGTCTGCAGGAGACATCAGCAGAGAAGGGTCTTTCCAGTCTCTAGCTCAGTAATGAGGAACAGTGTCTGAAAGAGGGGTAGTGGTGCTCCCTCTCTCTGCCCCCGCCCCCCCTTTTTAATGAGACTGGAATCAAATGTGTGAAATAAATAGTCTGTATTTAATTGCTATTTTGCTGAGATCTAGACCAAAGAGGAGTCATCAAAAATCTGTGCAAATACAGCTCTTATCTTTCACTGCTAAGAACAAAGTATCTGGATTGAGATAGAGTGATGTCATCTGTCCTCTTCCAAAATTAATTTATACAGAATGTGTTTTGTCTCCAGTACACTAAAGCTTTAATTGTGCTGTGTGGAGGCCTGACATTTCCCCTTTTCCAGGGATTTTTGAGAAGTGATTTCTGCAGGAAGAAACCAGGCTTGGAGCACAGAGCAGGAGATTCAGACAAAGCCTTGTCACATGCGACCCCTGCCTGGAAGGGAGGATGAGGATGCGGTGAGGATGTTGACATAGCGATAGTGCCAAAAAATAGGGACTACCAAAAATAGAGAAGGGGAAAATGTCTGCAGTGCTTGGCTGATGTGCAGGGAGGGGAGAGCACCCACCGCAGAGGTGTTCGGTGATGCAGATTTCTGGCTATGCACGGCAGAGAGTTTGGCAGGCTTGCCTGTGGCAGGTTTGCTCATCCCGTGGGAAGATGTGGCTTGCAGCTCTGGAAGCCCAAAGCACCGTTTGGTCTCAAGGCAGCCGAGGGGGGTCCTCAGCTCCAGGTCCTCCTGGTGCCATTTGGAGAACAGTTTTCCAGCAACCAGCCATAGAAGATGTGTTTGTGCACGGGTGAGCACCCCACGCTTGTTCTTCTGGGTGGGTGCCAGCGGGCCTCTTGGTTGGGGCTTTCATCTGCAAACATCAGCAAGTCACAAATCAAGGCCCTTGTTTTAATTTTTTTTAAACAACTTCTGGCTGTTTTCCTTTGCAGTGAGGGCTGGGATTCAGCAGTCGTGAAAACACAGCTCTCGTGCCTATTTCACCTCGCTGTGAAGAGTTGCAGTAGGATCACAAGAACCAGCAGACTGACGGCTCGTTGGCAACTGGTAGGACTGAAACAATCTAAGCCACCAGTGACAATTATCTAGTATTTATCTAGTTGTAAACATGTGGAAACCCCCAATATTTGACTGTAATCTCTTCACCAGTCCTTAAAAGTCAGACTTTATGGAAAGATAGTCTGATTTATATTTTATTATTTAAAATAGAAACATACCTCTGTGTTTGTTTCATTCTAATGCATGAAATGCAATACAACATTAATTACTACTTCAATTTTAAAACACAATTTTTTTTTTTTTTTTAAAAATTCCCTTGTCTTGGTATCTAACAAAAAGCACAAGCTTTTCATTACTACTAAGAAAAAATGAGTTATCACTATTAAAAGCCTTTAAAAGTTAAATTATTTCAAGGTTCTTTCTTTTTCTTTCAAAGCGGGAACTTTAAAAATACAAGTGCAGATGACTGGGTATCCCAATGAGTGGTGCAAAGGGAAAACTTAATGCCACTTTAAGAATCCTCCTACCGTCTCCCATGCTTGTAGATTTTGTTCTAAAGTGATTGCCCACAAAACCTAAAAACAAATGTTATTCATAAGTCAGCTGATTTAATGCTCCTAGGAACCAGAACTCAAGTTCTATACAACGACAAATTACGATTATTCCAATACCTGCATTTTTTTTAAACTCAATAACCTGCAATCAGTTATCCAATAACACTGCAGGCAGGCTGAATAATTCAGTCCCATCTTTCTTCTAATGTTAGAAATCTTTTGAAATGGACCGATTCTTATCTTCTGCTATAGTCATTAAGGTGTCATTTAAAACCCACACAGCCTTTATAACAGCTTTATGCCTCCCGAAGGATTAAACTATGAAGAGATAAATGCATTCCTTAAGTTTTTAGGAATGAATTCCATATCAAAGGAAAGCAGCAGATTGGCATTTTTTAGACTAAACCCCTTCATTAGCTTGTATTTGGGCGAAGCTCATTTTGGGTCAGAAAACACAGTATTATTCATATCACAAGGATCTGTCTGTGTTGCTGCTAGAGACTCGACCCTAATGCTTGTTGTTTTTTCACGTTCTTACATAGCTCATGCCAACAGTGTCAGCATAAAATTAAAATGGGATCATGGAAACGTGCTGTTTTTCCCTCAGTATTCTGTGTGAATTTCCAATTTTAGAGTTCTCTACTTTTGTCTCTCCATATGCTCTCTCATCAGCTGGAGTTGAGCAATCTCTTGGTTACTGGTAAAATGGAAAGCATCTGTCAGAGTCAGAAGTACAATCAACACTTATTACCCATCAGGGAACAGAGATTTCTGTTAGTAATAAATGTTAAGTCCAGTAGTAAACACCTCCATACCAAGCCTTCATTTGTGATCCTGCAGATAACTCCAGAGCACTTCTGTGTTAACAGGAAGGCTTAATTATTGATGTTATAATGGGACTCAAAGACCCCAGCCAGTTTGCTTTGCTCTTTACTCTTGTGAAGAAGTGATCCTGAGTGCATCTACTATTTTATCCAGCGCTGAATTCAATTGCAGCCTGTTACGTAAATGATTCCACAACAAATTTCTTTCTGCATTACAGGAGCGAGGATAATAACCTGCAATTAGAATTGCCTGAAAAATGCCATTTGTCGCTTCAGTTCTGTTCTTCCATGGAAAATGTTGAAAGCTTTTGTTTGCTTGTAAATTTTCCCACGAGTAGGGTAAGGTTTTGTGACAAGAAACTCAAACAAAAGAATACAGTAAAAATCTCACCATTCACTGCCTGGCTTGGTTTAAACAAAACAAGACCCTTCAGCTTTTCTGCTGTGTTCTCTGCAGGACTGCGTTCTGCCTGCATCACTGTAGGAGATGAAAGCCAAATTATTATTATTTTCTTTTCGCTAAAATGAAAAATTTTTACTGATAGAGAAACCAAAACCTGGTTTGCTTCTTGTTTTGAAAATAAACTTTAAAAGAAAAGCAAATCCAAACCTGAAAAGTTTCTCTTCTACCTGTGGTGGGGCCGGAGGGGTAGGGCTTTTAGCACCTTTCCAGTATAGGGAACAAGGATGCTCTATAACGCAGACTTTTTCCCAGAATGTTTTTCTTTTCTTCAAAAGCCATATTTTCGTTGAACATACAGTTGGTTGGCAAAACTCTATCGCCTTAAATCCCCTGTCTCTCTACAGCATTCCAGTAAGCGATGCCAGTAAGGGTATTTTGCTAGGAGCCTGCAGCATGGTGGAGTCAGCTCACACGTGGCCGTCTGTCCCCCCGCCTTGGCACCCTGTTGACCTGCAGGGTCTCCTCTTGACCCACGTACAGCAGCAGCTCAGTCTGGTCCTGGGCTACGGGTTGCAAACGGCCCTGTTTGAAGAGCTTGAACGGGGTATGGGGGAGTGTTACAGGCACACCAAGTGTTTCCAGATGAACCCATAAATGTAATAATTAGTTAGGGCCAATATACTCTAGTTTAATACGCTACTAGTAAGATACTTGCAGAGCAGATCTCTCTGCTTTCTTGCCTAAAGGCATATTCTAGAGAAAGGGAGGTAAAGTTAGGGGGGGAAAAAAAGTGGTATTTTCCTTCATTAACTCATAATTTTTTAAGAGGAAATTGCACAATGTAGAAACGCTTGCATTCCTTCCCGTTTTAAGAAATCCTGTGGGAATGGATAGGCCAGGATATACATGACGATTCAAAATATACATGGTTTCCAGCAAAATGCCTAAAAGAAACAGTGCAGCTGGGTTTTCATCTCACAGGTGCCCTGTTTAGTCCTCCTGGGAACATGAAGCAATTCTGGGTGTCATCACTTGGAAGAGACTCCAGTGCTCCGTTTGTTTGTTGCAAGTCAGCAATATCGAGTATAAATCCAACAAGGCCCTTCAGCAATAGTATTAGTCAAGACAGAAATAAAGGAAAGTAGGGCCAAGTGTGAATGAGGGTCATCAAATTTGGTCCTGAGCTCCAGCTCGCAGCCCTGCAAGATGCTCGGAGGGGTATAGGGATGAACACTCCTCCAGCCCCCAACTTTGGGAACAAGTGCAACTCTGTGTGTCTGTATCGCACCCCTGGGGACCAAGAAAGAGGTGATGGCATTTGTACAATGCTTTGCTTAAGGATCATGGTGAGGAGGAGGCAGTCAGTGGAGGGAGGTGGGCCCCCGAGGAGCCCCAGGGGATGGCAGCTCCTGCGGCCGAGCACAGCCTCATCTGCGGAGGGAGAGAGGTGGAGGCCCCTCTGCGGTTTGGGAAAGCCTCCTTTTCTTTTGAAGACCAAGAGAAAGGGAGGAGTGTCTGAGTGAGCTAAGCTACTGAGACAATTACTTCACGCACAATAAAAATATAGAGAGCTATTTTTGTAAGCTTAGCAGCTATTCACTCCTGATCACACTCAAATTATAAATGAATAAGATAATGAGGGCTATTAAAATAATTTTTCATCAAGGTTAATAGATGAATAAGACAATTTGATGTTGACACGTACATCTCCAGGATTAATTCTGCAGGGTGCTAAGCAAGCTGTACTCTTCCCAAGGATGGCTTTAAGGATGTTCAGGATGCAGAGATGCCCTTGGAAAACCTAGCGTAGCCTGTCTCAGTTTGATTCTTCGTGAAAGCATCATGTTCCTGAAATATTTAAGTTATTTAAATAAGTGCAGGGACACATTCCTACACTGTGTCCTACTTAATGCAGCATTAGTGGATTGGTCACCTCGTGCTGCATGAATAATGAAAATACAGATTCAGCAATGTTTACAAGAATAAAAGCAGAGCATTAAGTTCTGCTGTTTGTCCCCTCTGTTATTTGTGAGTGCTTCCACCGCTGCTGGGTGTTCTTGGCGATGCTTTTGAGCCCTGCATGACCTGCCTGTTGAAAATGTATTTTCCAGAATGGGAATATGTATTTACCTGGTTTTGGAGAGTCATTATTTTTCTGGTTAAAAATATTTTAAGCGGTGCAGCTAGGGAGCTGATCTAATTCCACGTACTTTGGCAGCTGGCTGTGCTTCAGAAACAGTGAAAGAAGTTGTCTAGAAACATAACATAGGCTGGAAGTCCTTTGTCCAAGCAGTTTGGCAAACACCTCAGGCTTCATTCTGCGTCTACTGGGAGCAGGCTGAATTAGCAGCAGTCAGAGGAGAGGTGATGCACGTGGGGAGGACCTGTCTGTAACGCTCTCATTCAAATTGAACTGTTGAGTTCCCAGCATCACTCTTTTTTGGACCAAGTGACATCCAGCATAGGTAAAGTGTTGCACAGGACTTGAGTGAAACTTTGGCTATACTTAAAAATAACCCCAGCAATTCTTTGCAAATCATTTCCGCTGGGCTTTTCTTCTTAGTTCTTGATCAGCTTAATAGAACTGGGCTCTTGGTTACAAGCCAGAAAACTCAAGCCCTTTTTTATCATAATTATTGCCTATGTTTCCTTAGAAAAGCTTGAGAAGGTGCAAACAAGAATGTTGGAAACCACAGGGCTTGTAAGAAATAAAGGGCATATTTTCAGAAGGATGGGTGGTTCGGCGATGCAGAACTCCTTGTTAGCAGCTCCCCAAATATCTGTGGGGGTCTGAACTGCTCCACTGCAGTGCTTCCATGACCAACACCCATGGCTTTTCTCCGGCGAGAGCAACAAGCAACTCTTCTGTTCAGCGCAAGGGCACAGTGGTTTGCGACGCTTGGTCAGGCATACGAGGCATCAGACAGCCCTGAGACAAAAAACTCACTTGATTTCTAAGCATGGAAAATAAGGAGACTTCAGCTCCCAGAACAAATTTGCCAGTTGTCTGTTACGCCTGGCAATATGTCTTGAACTTCCACTAACGTGTCGGCTAGACAGATTAACCTCTGTGCTTTTGGGAGCAAGAGGGCAGGCAAGTCCAAGCGTAAAGCTGAGAGAAGATACCAAAATAGCTCAGAAAGCACTAGCATCATTCACAAACCCTATTTCCACTCTGGAAGAGCCCAGAAACAGCCCTGCATGGGCAGAGGGAGCACTGAATATAAGCAGGGAGGGAGCTACTGAGCCTGGATGACTCCAGCGTTATTTTCCCACTGAATAAATGATTTCTAGATCCTCCTGTGTAAGCTCCCAAGCCCAGCTCAGATCTAGTTTGGAGTGTGATTTGTAATAAGTAATTAAGCACTTCAAATAGGTGCTCTCCTACGTGGCCTGAAAACTGGCTGAAGTTGATGCTCTTCCTGGATGGATTTGCTTTTATAATGGGGAAATCTTTTATTCGTTGCTTAAGATGTGAAAATATCCACCAGTGCTGTACTTTGCTAACAGGCTGATGACTACCACCTCCCTGGAAGTGAAAAGCTGAATCATTCAAGAAACTGCTGTGTTGAAGTCCACTCCAAAGCCCCATTAATTAAAAACAAAACCTGGAAATAGCTCTAACCCCTGAGGACTTTTTCACTTACAAAAACCTGTGTTCAGTTCCTAATTCGTCTGAACACAAACAGCCGCTTACAACAAGAAACTTTGGTTTGATTGTCTACTGCCCTTGGTGCATCCAGCTGTGTTTCTTACTATGGTGGTAAACGGAGAAAAAGTGAAGAAATGGGAGGTGAGAAGAGGAACTGTTGTCATGGTTGGGTGTTGGAAGGTTTCTTAACTCCCAAATACGTTCCTGTTTTTAATGTTGTGTAGTGTTTGCTTACAACAGGATCTGCTTTCATGTATGCATCCAGCACTGCCGGGGTATGAAATGGCAGCACATTTGAAGCAAGTGAAGCAGTGCTTTGATTTAACTCCAGCTGTGCAAGTGGAGACTTAAGTGAAGTGCTGCTGTTCAGCTCCTGGCTGAGAGGAAGGTTGCTGTAGGAAGTTACTACATGTTTCTAAATTCTTGCCTGTTGGCTGACAGAAGGAGCAAAGCAGAATTAGCTGCACTGGATCACAGGACTAACAAGTGCTAATTTCTGCATGGTTAAACATGCAACGAACTAAAATGAAGCGGGGTCATAGGAAGGAGTTCGGTGTCTCTTTGTGGCTTTGTGCACTATAACAGCTTAAGCTACTCAAATAATTACAGAAATGAAATTCGATGAGCTATCGGTGAGCCTTTCCCAGCCCTGTTTCTGGAAGCTGTAATTTTATTTATTTATTTATCCAGTTTCTAATGTATTAGAATTAAAATGCCTGAGCACCTTAGGAAAGAACAGCTCTGTCTTATCCTTGTAAAGCAAACGCCTTTCACACGAGGGAAGACCGGAGCAATGCACAGCCAAAGCTGGTGAGGCCAGTGGGAGATTGAAGCCACTGCTGTCTGGCAGCTCCTGGGTACCAGTTGATGCGAGGGAGGATTCAGCATCCGATGAGTAAGTGAAAAGACGTTACTACTGGTCTGGATAGTCCGTAATAAACCCAATGGTGTTTCTTGCATTTGCGACAAGAATAATCAGCTCTTCTCCTCCTGCTTCAATGTTAATTTATTCCTGATGGGACTGGCTATGATTCTGTGAGCTGTCTTAAAACGTGACGAATATGATTGCTGTTACTCTGGTGACTAAGCATCAGGGGTTGTGTTGGAGGACAGATAAGAGATTGTCGAGTGTCACGTCTGTGCCATGACTTCCAATGAGAAGGATTCCTTCCAAGCCATGCTCTCTGCTTCTGGCTCGAGCTTTTGTGGCTCACAAACCGGTTTCTCTGTGCTGGTGCTAGCGGTGGGCCTGGTTGTTAACATTAACGAAAGGCAACGGGGTTTTAGTCACTCCTTGCTCAGGTGTCTGCCCAGTTTGGATGTACCAGCATCGGTGGGCTGCGCAGGCTGTGCCAAGGGCTCTCTCTGCAGTGGCTGCAGAGCAGACCAGGGATGAGAGCTGTGTGAGCACAGCGCTGAGCACAGCTTGGCAGCCCCGTGAGCATGCAGAGATGCTGGCTGTAGCTGTGGGGTCTGGGCTCGTTGCACTGTGCCCTGTGGCACGGGTGGGGGCCGGCGGCAGGCAGGGAACAGCCACCGTTGGTGTAAGATGGCTGAGGGAGTTCTGAGTAAGCAGCACAGGGCAGGCCACAGGCAATATCTTCTTACCCTGAGTTAGGGTAGTTGGGCTGACCGTGTCCTGACAGGAGAATTTGGATTGACTTTGCTCTGGCTAACGCATGACCACGCAACGTCAACTACTCCAGTGATGCTGTGCTAGGAAACAGCCTTGGTGGCAGCACTTGGTCTCCTTGAATATGTTTTCTGTGATAATTAATCATGCTTATAAAACATAATTGCCCTTTGGACTATGCCTCTGTCATGCTTCCTTTTCCCTACTTTTTTATTATTTTTTTTTTAATAATTAATTTTGTGCAGGACATTCCTGGCTTAATTTGACAGGCACAATAAACTGCGTAGGTAAGAGTTACTCACCTTAGGTGATTTAGCAGTGTTACGGTCAGCAACAAATTACCTTTTCTCCTCTGATCAATGTCTGCCTGCAGCTCTTGTCTAGTTTTCTAGGAGGGCAATGATTTTTATTTATCTTGAATTTTAAAATCTATAGCGGAGAACAGACCCAGCTACTAGAACAAGGGGAAAGGCTTAAGCCAGCAGAGACGCGACCTCCTCAGTGCAGGACCGGGGGTCCGGGTACTGGTGCTCCCTCCTCTTTACCATTAGTGCTCCCTGGCAAACGTGCATCTTCTGCTCTTGGAATGCAACCGCAGTCCCACCTCCGTGCTCAGAGCTCAGCTGAACGCACCTCGTCGTAAATTGTGGTTGAAAACTAAACTGTGCAATAAAACCATAAGGGAATATAAATAGCTTAAACGGTGAGGCGTGGAGGATGGGTAGTAATGGGGACCCTGGAGGTACCGGAGGGAGCTCGGCGGGCAGAGATGACAATGAGAAGAGTGACAGACCATTGAACCCACTGGAGACAAAAAATAATCAGGGCTGAGCTTAGCAGATGAAGAAACTCAGAGGGTCAAACAAGGAGAAAACAGCTTGACACAGCCAAGAGGATTCAGAAATTAATTTTCAGCTGCGGGGATTGCATCCCCTTGTCTCATGCTGGGGGAGCCTGAGCTGTCCCGCTGCCCGAGAGGCTGCAGGCTCCTGGGAGCACGCTGGGGACCCATGGGTTGGCACGGATATCCCCGTGTCCCACCCACAGCTCCGAGAGGCTGTTGAGGACTTTGCTGAGGAGGCCCTTTTCTTGCCACTGGGTACCCCTGTCCAGTTTTCTTTTTCCCCAAACTTTGTGTTGGACTCACCCTCCTTTTCAGGCTTACTATATTTCTTGCCTTAAACCTGGAGACCCTACGATGAGCAAAGCAAGGGGTGTTATCACCTGACGGTGTATGCGGAGAAGGCTTTTTTCTTTTAAAATTCTCCAACGTGCTGGTCTGTGATTACAGAAGAGCATGCAGAGCTCCTGTAACATGACTTGCTGACAAAATGGCTCCTGGTTAGGTATTTAAGAGGGTTTGCTGCTGAAATAATACACAACCCTAGCATATGGTAATTAGAGATAAGCAAACAGCTGAAATAAAATCTCTTAAATTATACCACATTGTGCACAAGGAAATGTGAGGCACATAAACAAACAAGCTTTCTTCCCTAGCTGCAGACAGGGTGTTAGCAGGTGATTCACTAGCGGTGCGTCTCTCCCTTGTCTGGTTCATTAGATCATCATTAATTTACACCTGTGTTTGGTGAATTACAGAAAAACACGGGCTTAGAAAACACCCTGGTTTTTTGCAATGCTTACAAGGAAGAAATGTTACCAATCAAAGTGAGTTCCTTTGGAAAATGCGGAAAGCGTTGGCTTCTTCCTCCAAAAGCAATCAGTTAACCCAGATATTTCTCAAGTCTTACTTTTAAGGGCGTTAGTGGGCTTGAAAGCAGCTTTGAGACCCCTTGTCCTACAGACACCATCATTTCATTTCACCTATAAGTGGCTTATCAATTCAGCATTTACAAAATCTGTTACCTTGTCCAGAAAACATGAGGAAAGGGCTTTTCCTATTGATAATACAGTAACAGCTTAGTGTGCGGAAAAAAACCACCACACTGCTTTTGGTTGTAACCAGGGGGCAGCTTTTGACAAGAGCTGTATTTTCTCCCCATTTCTGTGCCTGTGATTACATTGCTTCATGCCATTTCCAGGTATTTTGTGTGTGGGGGGTGTCATTGAAAATCTGTGCATTGACTGGTTTGAAAGAAGGACTGTTCCCGGCTAGGGTGTGCGGTGAGCCCTGTCACAGAGACCACCAGAGATGCTGCAAATGAAAACTGGTGGGAAAAAACGTCACTTCTGTTTGGGACTTAGGGCAGTTCATCTGTTCTCTAGGAGAAACCTGGCAGAGATTTCTCCATTTTGAAAGTTGTGTGTACTGGGTGCTGTGTATGTATGTGTTAACTCTGGTTAAAATGTATAGAATTGTTTTATAGAGCCTAACCTGGGACGGTTCAGATCTGGACCTAATTCAGGGTCTGTGCTGGAAAAAAGAATAAATCAGCCTCCTGGTTGCTGAACTGATGTTCCTCTTGCTTCAGTGTTTATCTGGGGAGTGTTCATCAAATGGCGCAGCAGCATGTCTATGAGCACTGTCCCTGAGGGCAGCGGTTCCTCGGGGGACCCACGGCAGAGGGGGCTGGCCAGGCTGGCATCCACGGGGCTTGGACGTCAGGTGGGGATTTCAGCATTCAAAGATGTGCTCTAGAGCAGATCTGCAAGCAAAGCAGTCAATCTAGATGGAAACCGATCTTGGTAAGTGTTTGATTAACCTCACTGCTAACAGTGCCTATCTTATTTGTATTTTGAATTTATTTGTGCTCAGTCACCCATTGCTAGATTTCAGGATGTCTTTTAAAGCAAGACTAACCATTTTTCTGTTGTTTTTTTTTTTTTTTAATTTGAGGTGCTTGTAGGCCATAATCAAGTCCATGCATATGCATCCTAAACACCACACTATTAATCTGCTCAAATTTTCCTCTGGAAGAAAAATTTTTGAGACTACGCATCACTCTTTTATTGAAACTAAACCCACTCCCATGGGCACTATTTCTTTCTTAAAATGCCAAGATAGGAGTCTTAATAAGGCAAAAATAGGGGATTTTGATGAAGTCAGCATCCTACAGATGCATCTTAAACAATACAAATACTCCCAGACTGAAATAGGAAACACAATAGTATTTCATCATTTGAACATCGAACCTGACATCCTCTATTCACTGGCCATCTACGGTTAGAAATGCTACCTGCATAGAGACCAATAACTTTTGATTAAAATAGAGCTGCTATTTTTGAAAAGCAGTTTATTGCCAAGACTGTGAAAGCTGAAGAGTTTAGCACTCTCCTTCATAAGCTGTTTCAGTGGTTAGGTACTCTCGCATCAAAAGCGTTGAATGTCTCTTCCTACTTCAGCTGTTCTGTGATTTTCCAGCTCAGAATTTCCTGGCCAGGAGACAAATTACTGCTTTGCCTGCTAGGTGTCTACAGCGCGAGATATAGGTGACTGAAGGAGGGCAAAAATGTTGAATACCTTGTCATTGGAAGTGAGAGGGAGATGGAATTTTTGCTGAAATACCCTGTTCTTCATGTGATGCTCACCCAGGAATGGGCACAAAGGGAGGCATTAATCTCAGCTCACAGCAGACATGCAGAAATTGGGCGTCTAGTCTAAGCTGCCTGACTAAACCCCTCTCTAGTCAGGAGAGGGGAACAGCCCTTTCTAAAGGGTGATTCATTAGGTAGGTATCAAATATAGACTGAATAAAGCATGGCCCACGGGAGATCTTCTCTTTGCTCCCCTGACTGCAGGGACAGCTTAGGCAACAGGTTTGGTTCAGGCACGTGATTTTCGGACAGCGTAAGAAGCTGAGCAGAACAGTCTTCCTCTCCCCCCGAAGTTGTAGGCTTGTCCCCCCTGCTCCTGTGCTCCAGGAATGTGTAGAAAGGTTGGCCCATGCTATTTGGGAGGTCAGCCCAGTTCATCCAGTTACTTCCTTGTCTGCATCTTTAGCTACGAAGGATCGAGGAAGATGGAGGGGAAACCAGCAGCTCCTCCTGCAAAGACTAATAGCTGTAGCAGCAGAGATCTGTCATATCTTCACGACTGCCTTGGTTTACAGTGCAGTCCCCATCTGCTGCATGTAAAACAGGCAGTGTCAGCCATAAAATATTGGAAGTCTGACTCCAGCACAAAGATCCCTGACAATTTAATAAGAATTCCTCGTGATGCTTCACAAGCTCTTTCATGGTTTTGACACCATGCCTCAGGCAGGATGGATTACATGGGCTCCCAGGCACTTTCCAAGAGGGAATTACACTGGCCCATACGTATGAGTCAGCTAACCATCTCACTTCATCATCGTGGACCGGTGCCTTGCATCCTGTAAACTGAGCTTAACCTTATACTCCCCAACCCTTTCTTTTGCCATGAGACAAGATAGAGAATGTTATTGTTGCCTCCTCAAACGGCTGACACGTAATCCTTAATGGGACATAGGGTTTAATAAATGCATGGCTATATTGCTTGTATAGGAAAGCTTTGTATCCTTCACGTAATCACACAGAGTCAATGGGGATGAATGTAACCTTTTATATACTTATTTTCCTGAGATCTGTGAGTATATCCCACATAAATCTTAGAAGAAGGTTTCATTTTTCTTTTGCGTGGTCAATACTCAGCTTGCAGGGAGCTGATACATCTGTTTATTTTCTTCATCATCTTGCAGGATATACGTAGCACACAGCACTATGAACAAGAACTGGCTGGAAAAGGGATGCTGTTATTTCCTCTTATCTCAGCCTATGATTTTTGAAATGAGCCGACATAAGATTTCATAAATATTCAGTTAAAGGGGAAGCAAAATGTTTTCTGCAAAGCTTCAGCTTTTGACTGGAGGAAAGAAAAAAAAAAAAAAAGAGAGAAATCTGAGATAGTTCTGATTTCCAGGGTAGCTTTGTTAAAAGAAGAGATGGGACCAGACTGATATCCTTGGTCACTACCTCGAGACAGTCTCTTAAGTCACACATGGCAGCAAATTCCCTATCAGAACTCCACCCTGGTTCCTCGACAATGTTTGAACGGGAAATAAATATGTGACTGGATGATAAACAGATATATAACATAGAGACCAAAGAGGAAGATGGAATGTGTCAGGGCAGGCAAAACACAGCTATACCACAGAAATGGGATATTAGAGCCTCTTGGGACACAGACGTAGAAAGTTTCCTGGTATTTATTAAACAGATCTTCTCTCTGCTGTCATCCAGTTACAGCTCTCAGCCAAAAGATGCAAGGCAGCTTCCACTGTTCTCCGACAAAAGTAAAAAGTAGCTAAATAGTAGAAGAATCCTGAGTTTCTCCCATATCTGCAAGAAAGAAGAGAAGAGAATCTATCCCAGTGTGAAAAATCCAAAATTTAGGGAGATGTGAAACACAGATTAAAAGGACACTTGAAAAACGCCTAAGTGAAGTGATGAGAAACACAGACACATGGTTATTCGAACCCAACGCCCTTTCCTCTTTCTTTCTGTCCTGAGTGCCGACTTCTGGGCACGCGGGAGTCTGGGGAGAGACCAGGTCAGAGCCCTTGCTAATCAAAGACACTGGTTTCTGCCAGCTGACGACTTGGCTCCCAAATCACGTACTCTAAAGCAGCGCGCAAAGCATACAGCGATGAAGGTACTCGAGAAAGACTAGGTCAATATTACACATTTCTACACGAAGAGCATCCGTACGCGATGTGAACAGACGACACGCGGCTGCTGCAGGAGGAGCCTGGGTGTGGACACAGCTACCCTGGTGAGAGCGAGCTTTTGTAGGTGAGGGGAGGACATGATGTTATTTCAGCAGAAAAACTCCTGGTGACAATTCGAATCTGCCCCAGGGGATGGTGCCAGAGGAGCGGAGCTCTGGTTACAGATACTCCTCCACCTTCTTAATTTTTTTGAGTCCATTCCTGTGCAAATAAGCAAAGACAGTGGCAGGTTTATTGCCATTGGGATTAGGGTGGCCGGCTGACTAGATCCCAGCAAAACTTGGGATGAGAGTTTATATAGGGAGTGCTGCGTTTCCTCGCTTGTTGTACTCTTTGGCTCTTCACTGCAAGTTTTGGTAGAGCAATCAATGCCTATTCATGGGGTTTGGTACCTATTTCAGCAACAGATCATTTTACCCTGTCCATCAAGACGGATTTTAAACTTACCAGGTTTCTCCAAGACACTCATCTGCTTTCTGAGTCATCTGCTGCCTCCAATAAGGATATTATAGAGCCATGATATAAACCAATCATTTGGAAACAGTCAACTTTAGCCATTAATGCCATGTTAATAATGACAAAGCTCCTGGTTAAAAATAACTCTTTGATCTTTGAAAGGCTTGAAAATGAGCAGAACAGAGCTGAAGTTCAGTTCAGACTACCTGCAAACGTTTGCACACAACACTGTGCCCTTTGGGGCTGAGGGACTGCATTTGTTTAAAAAAACCAACACAAAACCTCCAAAACTTAATTAAATTAAAATGAGTATCAACAGTGATTTGAAACAAGCATGGTTAAAAATTAGAAATGCTTTGACTTCTAGCAGAAAAGTGCTCCGAGAGAGGTCTCGGAGAAGAAGGTAATGAACAGCCAGAAATATTATTCATGAACATTCAGTTGGCTTTTAAATAGGAGTTTGCTTTGATTGCTGGTTCATAGACCTGAGTGGCAGTGATCTGTCAAAAAATTATATTTCATCTCTGGTCTGGGGAACTTTCCTCAGGAACTGTTCGCTGTCTTGTTAGAAGGTTATTGACTGTTGTATTATATCTGAAAAAACGGCCTGTGAAATGGTACTGCGAGTGCTCAGAAACTCTGTGGAGATGCAGGTCGTTCAGCTGGGCAAGAAAAAGGATGGCAGTTATCAACCAGAAATCTTCTGGAGGAGAATGAGCTTTACCCCATCCGGGTGGCTGACAGGCCGGACATTGGCCATGGGGGAGCCGAGCGCATCCAAAGAGCTGAGCGAGCTGATGCTGCATCTCTGAGTAGATGAGAGGGGGCTGGTATTGACCACCCACCATCCAGCCCGTTTCTCTCTGGGCTTGGCTACCTCGCCCTTCAAGAAATGCTACTGCTCTTCAAACCATTTGGCTTCGAGGCTCCAGGGCTAAGATCTGTGGCTCCCAGCAGGTGCCCCAGGCTCAGGCATGAGCACTGGTCAGGCTGAGCTGCACTTCAAAGCAAAGGGTGAATCCCCTGCGTGCTAGCTGCAGAGTCAAGCAGCGTTTTTCTCACTCCTTTGCACTGCTGAGGGGTTCTGAGTGGCTGGTTCACAGCTGAAAAATCTCTTCCGTGCAGTGAAAGAAATCTTGCTTTATATAACGTTCTCCGGGCCAAGATCTGTGAAACAATCCTACCTTCCACCCCCAAACTCATGTGTTCTAAAACGTACCCCATCATGCTTTCTCCTTCCTGTTGCTGTTAGCAAGTAAGTGTGCAAGTTGTCTTTGCTGTGCTGCCTGCAAAAAGACTTCCCTAGCACCTAACAGCAGCATTCTCGGACCTCTGCCTGTCTTGTGATAAGTATCTCTGTCTCCTTGCAGCCTCCATCTGATGTTAGTGTTTGCAGCTTTAGATTGAGGTGATATGCACTGAGCAGCAGTGGCTGTGGTCTGCTGGGTTTTCTGTCTGTGCAATGCTGAGGACAGGAGGGTTCTTGTTATACACAGTCTTTGCTGGGTTAAAAACTGGCTGGAAGGCCGGGCCCAGAGAGTGGCGATAAATGGAGTCAATCCCAGTTGGCGGCCGGTCACAAGCGGTGTTCCCCAGGGCTCAGTACTGGGGCCGGTCCTGTTTAACATCTTTACCAGTGCTCCGGACGAGGGGATCGAGGGCACCCTCCGTCAGTTTGCAGACGACACCGAGCTGGGTGGAAGGGTCGATCTGCTTGAGGGTCGGGAGGCTCTGCAGAGGGATCTGGACAGACCAGATCGATGGGCCAAGACTAACTGTATGAG
>JAVKLA010000040.1:20078014-20093709 GCA_034782735.1 Sagittarius serpentarius
CTTTTCAGCTTCTCCTGCCCAGCCAGCAAGAAGGCTGGAGGGGCACAGGGAAGTTGGGAGGGGACACAGCTGGGACACCTGACTCCAACTGGTCAGAGGGGTATTCCATACCATGGGGCGTCATGCCCAGTATAGAAACTGGTGGAGTTGGCCAGGGGAGGAGCGCTGCTCGGGCATTGGTCAGTGAGTGGTGAGCGATTGCGTTGTGCATCCCTTGTTTTGTGTTTTCCAATCCTTTTAGTATTATTGTCACTTTATTGTTGTTAGTGTCATGGTTAGTTTCTTCCTTTCTGTTCTATTAAACCGTTCTTATCTCCACCCACGAGCTTTACCTTTTTTTTCCGATTCTCTGCCCCATCCCACTGGGTGGGGGGGGAAGTAAGCGAGCGGCTGGCTGCTTGGTTGCTGGCTGGGGTTAAACCACGACATATGGTCATTTATAAGATGCTGCAGAAACTTGAGTTGTATTATTCCTTCTATAGCAAAACATTTAGATTACCCTAGAGCTTTACTTAAGATGGATTTTAGAAATGAAGAAGCCCCAAGACTGGAATGATTGTCTTTAGAAATCATCCATGAACTGAATTGCTGTGATCAGTACTCAGCTTCAGTATTTTTGCTCGCTCATATGCTGTTCATTCAAAGCTTTGCTATTCCTTCCGCACCGTGACACTGGTTTTAAAATTGCTTTGGTGCATAACGAGTGCATGCAGCGTTCAGAAGTGCAGAGGGCTATGCCTTGACATTCCCCAAATTCCGCACTAAAAGGGGGATGCATCACAGATGTAACGAATTTTTCCAGCTCTGACCATAGTCAAGAAGGCGCTTGGTGAATGGCGTGCTCAGCATCCCCAAATACACCAATAGGAATTAAAATAAGAAATGCAATTAAGTTACTAAAATGATATCCTGGTGTTATACCAACTTGTATCTCTCTTCAGGACTTGGCCTTAGCTGGGGTCATGTAGATAGTTAATCATTGCAAATTTCCTGGAAAACTGTTTAATCTGAAGCTTTACCTTTAAGCAGAAGATTTTTTCAGTATGGGTCATGACAAATAGAAAGATGTTCACCTCCATTCTAGCTTTAGGTTTTTTTCAATTATTGTAAGTTTTTCAGGACATGTGGATCAATACAGCTGATTTGCAGCCAGTGTGCGACCTCTTCATGCAGCGCTTCCAAAAAACTAACTAACTTTCTCTTAGTGAGAAAATCTTAGGTGACAGAGGATGAGAGTGAGACATCACTGAGCCGAACAAGGTACAGCATGAAAGATCTGTAATTGATTTGCAAGATGTATGTCTTCCTCTATGTGAATGACCTTTCTTTTTTTTTTGTTTTTTTACCTTTTTAAATCCCTGGGCTTTGTTGCTTTTAGCAAACACACAGGAAATGGTGACCCCTGTTGCAAATGGCTTACAGTAAAACGGAATGAAATATGGCACAGAAAGGTTGGATTATACTGTTAAGCACGGTCATCATGAAAGAGTGGTGTATGCAATGATAACTCAGTTTTAAACCAGTTAAGAAGAAGTGAATATATTCAAGGTCGTCTCTTGCTGTCTGGAGCACATTTCTAGCCCTTAGCCAGTGAGTGAAGCAGGAGGAAGATCAGAGGAGGGACAACCAAGAGGACAAAACTGGCTGCTTCTTCCAGGTCCTCCCCAGGCCGATCTCTTCACCACTGAGCTGTGATCTCGTGGCAGGTAAAGATGGGGTCTGGGAAAGACATGGGTTATAATGAGGTCAGGTCGATAAGGATCCTAAATCTCTTGTTTTGTATGCCCCATATACAGCTGTAGCCATGGCGTGTTTTTTTTCCTTTTTCCTTTCCATTTGTTGCTGGAAGACAGTAACAAGGTAGGCTGCAGACCGGTAGGACTGTACTTGTGGTAGGTACGTGGAACTGAAGGGGACACTCAGGGTCACCGAATCGTGTCTCCTGTACTTGCAGAGGAGCTGGTAATGGGTATCTCGTCCAGAAGGATCCACAGAGCATCCCTTCCAAAAGCTGCCAAACCCCAAAGGCTGCAAAACGCTTTCCAGCGCCCTGGAATGAACATGACTTTCCAAAGTCCTTTTCCACTTTACTGCCCCACAGACTCTGCAAAATAAGGAGGAAGAGCCATGGACACGTTTAAATAGGCTTTTCTTGAAGGAAATATCACTCCCCCATCACCTGTCCAGGTATCCCACATTAGGCTATAGGCCAAGATGACCAACCCCATCTGGCACTCCAAAGCTAGTATTTTGGCCAAATGAACCCTAGTTACTGCAAGGCCCTTGTATGATAAACATGTGGCTTCTCTTTAAATTTGTATTTAACCTCTTTTTCTTTTTTTTCTTTCTTTTTTTTCAATTTATCTAATCCTCGTTATTTAGAGTATCTGTACATTTTATCATGTTAATATTAGTCATATTAATGAATACCCATCACTAGTATTAAAAATAAAGAGTTTAATTCCCAATTCATTCTTATAGGAGTATAAAAGCTGTTTGTCTTAAACTAGCATGATTCCTGACAGTACAAATGATTTCTACTCTAATTGTGTGAATTCTGCCTGATTTTTGCTGATGGGATTGTAATTGCTATATAGTTTACCTTAAAAAAATCTCCAGCCCTATCCATGGTCTAGTACATCAGGTCTTACGGAAAAGACAACTGCCACGAGCAGTGGCCAAAAGTTTCCATCTGTGGCTCTTAGCAAGTCCTCGCATACCATCAATAACGCTGTATTACTCTAGTCTTGTGCACTTGCCCAGTGTTTTTCAGCCAGATCAAAATACGAATGTCAGGCAAGTAATTACAGTATCTTCCAAAGATGTGACTTAAAAGAAATGGAATACAGCAATTTGGAACTCAGAACAAAATATGAAAGGTTATTAATACTCTTTCAGGTGTTATGGCTTTTGTGCAGATAATGTATTTGAGGAAGCTCAGAACCTCCTGGCCTGCAAGGATGCAGCAAGTATGAATTTATACTTGCAGTTGCATTTCAGGTACGTTTATAAAAAAAAAATCTCGGGTTTTCGTTACCCGTAGCCTGCTAGTGACTGCAATTAGCACGTTTTTCATCCGCAAAGTGCAACTGTGTTAAAGTGATGGCTTTTGTACGTCCTCCATGTGTGTCTGTTCTACTCTCCCTCTAGATCTAGCCTCAATATCAAAGGGCTTCTACTTTCATATTATTTGAGTGCAGCCTACTACTTTCCTTTACTCACATCAAAGTCACTGTCCTTTCTGTAACAGTGACAGTAGGTTTGTTCCCTTAAGCCACCTAAGCATGCACCAGGAGTTAAAGCCCTTGTTTTCTTAATGCACCAGCCCCCACCACCAGCGGGAGCGTGCATTTTGTTGTATATGTAATTCAACAAAGCAGCAGGACATACAGCAGAGCCCTTAAAGAAGGAGCTCTTTTAGAAAATTTGTTTCCCCCATTGCCGTCACAAAGCTCTGCTATTTGGACACTTAACCAAACTGAACTTATCCCACCTTTAAACATTCACTGTTCTGTAACAAGGGTGCAGCAAATGAGTGAGTTTTCACAATTTGATCTTACTTGACTTTGTTGTATTACCAAAAGTAATACAAACTGTCTCCACTTTCATAAAAGCAAGCTAGACACTTATTGTTTTCTTGATGTAAAGTAGATTTACTGGCATTCTAACTGATCTTTGACACTATTAGGATATAATTCTCAACTAATCTGCAGTAATGTGTTTTTTTGGTTTTTTTTTGTTTTTTTTTTTTGCTGCTCTCGAGAACGTGCTTCCCCCAGTTACAATTTACTCTGCATCTCATAGATCACTGCAGGATGGTCCCTGGCAACTCAAGCTTGTTCAATGTGTTTGCAGACAGATTGCATTATCTCTAATGTTTTGAGTCAGATCATGCTATGTATTTAATCTCCAAATCAGTTTCCCAATGAGTTTTGAGAGCTTTTGTTTCTGTTAGCTAAATTCTGTATATGGAGAACTTAGAGCTGTGTGGCTGCAACAGCTTGAGTCCTTTCTGGGAAAGGCACATTTTTTCTATAGGAGTATCATAACAAAACCAGACTAAGGATTTCTGTGTGCGCGATCTGGCTCTGTCATTTACTGAACGTAAAAGGTTCAGGGTATTTGTTAGTACCAGCGGATTTATGGAGAGACTGGATACTTTAAGCCCTCTGGATTTAAGAAAGGATAGACCAGAACAAAAACTTCCAGAAATACAGCAGAATCCCCTGAAAGGGAGCTCAGGGGTTGCAGATTTCACTTTTCTTGCAGAATTGTCACAGGAACTTGCGCATCGGTTGACTGGACAACCCAGCCATGGCCAGAGCAGCAACCTCGAGCTTCAGTCCTCTGATAACTGATGTGTCTATTGGAGGTTTTTGCACTCTTGCCTTTTTCTTTTGACCGGCTTTGAAAACCATGAGACATGAAACCAAATTTGTGTGCTGTTTCCTTACTGGGGCAGAATGTTTTATTTCTGGTAGGCAGACTGCTCTTACAAACACAGGCAAAAATTAAAATTTTCCTCCAGAAATATGACAAAGAACTTCTGTAGCTATAATGGAGTCAAAAAGGTTTTAACTTCATACATTTCACCAGCTTTAGACCTAATAATTTCTTCTCTTGCTGTCAATTGGTAACATCACTTGTCTGAAAAGAAACAATTTCATGCATGGCCATGCCAATTAAATCTAATCCTTTTACTGATCTGGCCAGAAACCTAGAAAATACTCATATGTATAAACAAAAAAAATTGTAACTTGAAGCAGAATGTCTCTCAAAACAGAGAGAGACAGCACAGGGGCTTGCCAAGGAATGAGGCAAAAGAGAAAACTTTGAGGGAATGCTGAAGTTTACCTTTTATCTGCTTTCCATGGGAACCCCATCCGTTTTCCAGTGCGATCAATGGGAATCTTTTTTTCTTTCACTCCAGTTTTGACGAGCAACTACAATGGTGGCAGATTTAAGTAAAACACTGCATTTCTTGGCTCTGCTCTCCATTTCTTTCCAGTATTACAGTGTTCATATTAAGGTACCGAGTGGGAAAGCCCCATCATTAATAATGTTTCTGACACTACTTTGACATGCATTGCAAAGGAAGGAACAATTCCACCAGAAATAAGGAGAGCAAGACTTTTTTTTTTCCTGTGATGTTTTCATTATCAGTATTTCAAAAGGGCCCAGCCCTTTAAGAGGGGATAAACAAAGTAATCACAGAGAAATGATAGCTCTATTGTTACAGGAGAGAAACTGAAGACATTCTGCAATGAAGTGGTTGAAACTCCCATGCCTTTAAGCTGGCATAATGACTGGCTGACTTATTGTACCTTCCACTTAAAATGAGTCTATATAGACAGTTTACTTCACCCACAATTAAAACCATTACAGCCTCTAAGACACAACATGGCAGCGGCTTAGCAGTACAGCAAAGCAGAAGTTTTTTACGTAACTGGACAAAGTATATGCTTGTTATGTATTGCTATTAAGAAGCATTTAGATGAGCTGAAATAATGACTTGCATTTTTGATACCCGTTTGCTGCACAGGGCTAGTTATAATCTGCCCTTTCAAATCTTCTTCTCATTGCCTCAACTGGGGGCATTATTAATGGATAACCATTATAGTACATCGGAGAAATACCGACCCAGAAGAGAACCATCTGCTGCACTGTCAACAGCAGCCAGGATAGCACGTGCATCTTTTCCAGTCCTGAAAAAACTCATCTTGTCTTATGCATTCAGCTCCAGGTTGGCTTGACGTAGCGGGGTGGTCTTTCAGAAACAAAGTTGAAAGAAGCGAAGTAGAACAGTGGTGCATTGGAAATGAAAGTGCCTAGTTTCAAATTTATGCTCAAGGGCATTTTGTATTAGTATTATTGCAAATTTCCTAAAACCTAGTCTTGAGATGCAGGCTTGCAAGGGCGTAGTGAAGCCAGAGCCACTGATATCTCATTTTCTTTCCTAGTATATGACAAGCCTATCTGCTTTGGCTCTGAAACCAGATACAATCGGTTTTCAACAATATCCCTGTAGGTATCTTCATTTTCCTAGATAACTTCCTATCAAGAGGATTAGAGAGTGCCCTGTGGGGAGAAGACAGCAGCTTTGATGACATCCCTCCCATTTAATGTTGGTTATATGTGCTATGGGTGCTGACCTGGACAAGGGACTGTGGGAAAACGAAGGGTGGGAGTTGCAGGATTGGAGCACCCTTGTTGGAGAGACTCACAGAAACTTTCAAAGTTTCCAGGGTCCTTCCAGGAATCACAGATGTCTTTTTATTTTTTTGTGTGTGGTACTTAATAAATATTCTGCCTTTGCGAAATCAGGGAAGGGTCACATTTGGTGCAATACCGGGACGCACCAAGGAAAAATTTGGCTTGGCAGTGGCAGTGACAGGCTTTCTTAGGCCAACTAGGTATGCTCTCTTCATGATAAGTAGCATCCCAACCCTGCAGACGACTGATGAACACATTATGGGGTCAAGTGTTGCTCAGCATGACGGAGAGCTGCAAAAGCCTGCTTCCATGCAAAACCTCAAAATACATGCTCTCTTTGGGCAAAAAGAGCAACCAAGCATTTTCACATTTTTTTTTTCACAATAACAACATGAAATCCACCTGTAAAAATCCAGCCACTTAATTCTCACCTAGATAAATTTTCCTAACTGGCATTAGCATTACTCGTTTTGACAGCAAGAGGTTGACAAAGCTGCTGTGAGTTGAGAAGCGCAGCCCTGCGGTAAGGCAGACACCAGGAGCAAGCGCCTGTGCCAGACGCGCGCTGGACGTTTTCTCTGCTTCTGTCTTGCTCTTGGGGTGTGTGAATTGCAGGCAGCCTATCCCATCTCATGGTAGTTTAGTATCTGTGCCCATAGCGCAAGTAATAAGGCAGTCTTAATCAATAAGAGCTGTGCTGAGCATCAATATTTGTGGTTCTCCATTTCAGTGCTCTGAGAGTTCAGCACGTGCTGCTTCGCTGGTGGATGGGTCTGTGCGTTTCCAGCTCAGCTATCACAGCCGAACGCAAAGGCATGATGCCTGGTACCCAATTAGAAAAGATTGGCAGTTGTAATAAGACCAAAGAAGAGGCTTTTTCCGCCACAAATTTGTTGAACACAGGAATTCAGATTTGTGACTCAGGCCCCCAGGTGCATCTGTTTGGCTTAAGAAACTTGAGAGAGGTGTTTTGCAAAGAATGCTTGTTAGTTCTTAACACTTCTCTGGTTCTTTGGTTTCATATTTTCTAACTTTCCTGTTTGAATAGAAGCTGTAAACTTTGATGTTTAAAGCAAAATTGAAATTACATTCTAGTCTTTTAGAGCTGTAAGGAAACAATATATCTGTTGTAGTTTTAAAGATGCAACTCCGAGAGATAATAACAGTGACTGAAGTATATTATTTGCTTATGGTATTTGCTTATAGCTGTGTTCAGTGTGGTACAATTTTTTTTTCCTGATGCCTTCTTCCTCTGAGTGCAGCAAACACAATTTTGTTCATTTATACCAAGCTTGTTTTACTCAATATTTTTATTGAATAATAAAAGTAATAGGAATAACAAAAAACCCCATTCTTATATATAGCTTGGTGAGGGCTGTGCTGGAGCTTTCAGGATGATCGTTTCAATGGAAATCATTGGGGAGGTTTAATGCTTTTCAGACTGCCACCCAGCTGCATTCTTACAAACACAGCTACTGCAAAGAAAGTGCCTTTTAAGTTCAGTAAAAGAGAGGTTCTCTGTTTTCATGCTGTCTGGATTATCATCTGGGGTTTTAGTTGTCATTTTTAACAAAAAAAAAAATTATTGCAGGGTTTTAAAGGCAGACCTAAAGGTTGCTGCTTTCCTGGGACAGGTTTATTCTTCTTCAAAATACAGGAAGCAAAGAATGAAGAAAAATCGAGATCTGTTTCAAAGTTTTTTTGCTGAAATCATTTGCATTGGCATCAAACCTAATACACTGTAGCTGATCTCAAAAACTTCTAAAATCAACTCCTCTCCTGTCTGCAGTGTCTTAACTAATAACACTGGAACTCTCCGCCTATTAAAAGGAATCCATTTACTTGAAGAAAGAGAATTACAGTCTTGGCATATTTTCCCTGCAAATCAATTTGCATTCACTTCCTATGCTACTATGGACTCGGATAAAACAATTGTACTTTTCAGACTCTGGCAGAAGACAACTTTCAATGGAAATTTCTTTTGCAAACATTTTATTCTGACAGCTTTATTAGGCTATGAATAGGAACTTGAGGCTGAATTTAGCGTATTGATAGGTTTTAAGATACTGCACGAGCAGAGCTTGCTGAAAGCAATTTCACAAGTCAGTCACAATATCCATTAGTTTGCAGATACACTGAAAGTAACTTTTGCCTTCTCTCTGCTCTAGATCAGTTCTTTTCCACCTGTATAAAACACTACGTTGTCACTTCAGAGTGAAGGTCAAGCGTTCAGGACTTAAAAGCTAGCAAGTGCAAAGTGCAAGCTAGAAAGGTGCAAACCCAACGTTCAAATACGCCTTATCTGTATGCATTTGCAATACGGCCTCTGTGCCGACCGTCGTTAAGTCACTTGCCAAAGAGCGATATAAAAGGTGTTTCTGATTCGTGTGCTGCTCTGGTGATAGTAGTGGAAATACCATGAACTCCTGTGGCAGTTTTAAGTGAAAACCCCGCAGACTGGGAGCACCGTGGCTGTTTGTAGTACCAAATGCCCATAAGATCTCTGCCACGGAGAGTCGTGTGTCTGTGTTTTTTCGCTTTGCACTTTTTCTCCCTGCCAGGGTGGATTTCTTTCCCCTCTGAAGCCCCTCCTGGTGAACCTGCTTCTCTCTTCCCTTTGATCTCTCTGTGTCTGGCCATTTTGAGGACTTTCTTTTCCTGACACTTTTATTATTTTTAAGCCCTTCACTTTCCAGTTGTTTCCTGTCTTGGTTGTCAAAAATAATCACATTACTGTTTCTTTGGAAGCTCTTGCAATCTTTTTGACATTGAATATGTTTGGAAGAGAAGTGGGTGGCAGAAATGTAGTGAACTTCATTCTCTCTGGGTTTTCAGTATGCTTCAGTGGTCTGTCTAGTGGTGGCATAGCAGCTAATTCAAAGCACACAGATTGTTCTTGGTGCAGCTTTTCCTACTGGGTACATCAAGTTGCTGGAAAATGTCACCCTCTACAAATATCCCTTTAGTTTCCACTTTCCGGAGCTGATTATAAGACACAGGGACATTTTAAAGAAAGAACGAGAGGGTTGTTTTTTTGGTCAAGCCTAGGTGGAGCAGGAATAAAGGAGAGGAAAGGTAAGAAAGAGAAGGAGAAAGCAAATGAGAAAAAAGATGGAATCCAGTAGCTCAGCAGCTCTTGATTCTGGGTTCATTAGTCACCCCCTCCTTTTGGCAAACACATGAAAAACACCTTGATTCTGCTACCCATTAAAAAAAGGATTTACTTTCTGTCCAGCCCAGTTATTTAGAAAGAGCTCTAAGTCTTAAATTTCGTGGTAGAAAAGTGTTTGCAACCTGGGAGCTAAAAAAGATTAGCAAGTCAATTCCCGTTTTCATGCCAAAATTATAGCTGTAGTGGCATGGTCAGCTGCAGCATCATGGCTTTCCATAGTAACATTAAAAAAGAAAAAAATTTCATACAAATTTGCATCAGCACTCTTTGTATTTGCTGCCAAGTGTGACCATTTCCTTTGATATACTAATAATTTCCTCCTGGCTGACACTGTAAATATGCCTGTTTGGTGAGGTGTTCTGGTTTTTCCATGCATATTTATTACAAATTAAGTGTTAAATTTCCTTGCATTAGCTCAGGGATGGATTTAAAGAGCAGAAAAATGCAAGTAAGCTTTTGTTTTATGGGCTACAGTTTCTTGTAATATACTTTCTTCAAGGAAGAATGACCATGCTTTCCTCATTGACATAACTCTTTGAAAGCTAATATTTTTACTAGTGTTCACAGAGTACAGTAAATTAATTTAAAATACCTTTTAAAGATATAATAACACACAAAAAGAAAAGTGGAGAGGAAGAAATGTAGGGAGAAAATCAAATGAAAATAAAGCTGACCGTGCCAGCGAGCTTTCAAACTTTATGTAATGCTGAACTTTAAGGAGGCAAAAAGAATAATAATTAAAAAAGCCTAATTTACTTTAGCCTAGAGGCCTACCCTTAATTATCCTTGGTGGCATTCATTATAACCTAGCTTAGCCATCTTAAAAATTGCCACGTGTCCTAAATCTGTAATCTTGGCTTTCTCTACAGTCGGCGAAGAGACCTTGACATCTGTGAAGAACAGCTTGTCTGGTGGGAGATGTGTGTCTCATACAGGTGAGGTGCTGGTAGGATGGAGGGAGGCGGTCCAAGAACTGGCACAAAATAAATCACTAATTTTGGAAACTGAACCTTGAGTGAAAGGTATTTTAATAGGATCCGGGCTCACGTTCCAGCTCTTTCACAGACTTTCTGGGTGATCTCAGCGCCAAAAGAAAACTTCTCTGTTACAGGGACATCCCAGTCTCAACAGGCAAGGGAAGGACTGTCTCCTCCACTGTAGAGATGTGACAATGGACACATATAGATGAGTAATGTCTCTGTCTGTGCCAAAGGCACTCACACACTGGTTTCACTGTCCCACAGCCTTTGTAATGCCAATATTATATTTATAGTCTTCCTTTTGTCTTCCTTTTGCATCTGTCCTTGACTATGTTTTTCTTTGTTCTCCAAAGTCTGGGATATGATTCACTGAGCACCTTCCAAAAGTGAAAATGGGAAATTACTGCTCATTGCCCGACTCAGGAGTCTTCAAGCCCCGGATCAGCTTTTGAAGGTGTACAGGTTTTTCCTAACACATCTTTTCCAAATGGCCACATTTGGCCCCTTACCCTGTGAGGAACCTACCTTCAAAGTTCTTGTGAGGTGGTTTTGGCTTTGACTTGGGGAACAGATCCAGCTGAGAGCCCCGTAACTGCACTTGCTCCGTGAGGCCTGAAACCTTTTATTCTGATGCTTGCTGAGCTTCCCTCACTGTCCCTTCCAAGCCCGGGGTATGTAAGTCTCGGGCCACGCTGCCCGCTCCCAAATCTGTATTCCCTCCCAGTCCTGTGGGAGAAATGAGGAGAAAAAAACCAAGAATTGCTCACAGGCTGGGCTACTGTGTATTCTGTCGGTATTGCTGACCCCGGTCCCTGGCTTCCCATCTCTGGCTCCCAGCTTTGGAATCTGGAAGCTAATGAACAATAATCGGTCAG
The DNA here is from genome assembly GCA_034782735.1 of Sagittarius serpentarius. Taxonomy (NCBI): domain Eukaryota; kingdom Metazoa; phylum Chordata; class Aves; order Accipitriformes; family Sagittariidae; genus Sagittarius; species Sagittarius serpentarius. The sequence continues at coordinate 20,089,255 of JAVKLA010000040.1, forward strand.
TCCTTCCGTCAGTCAGTCAACTCAGGCGAGTTATCTTCAGCTCTCCTGCTTCAATAAAGTCTAAGCCAATCCTCTATCTTTCTATCTCTGTCTTCATATAGAAGTATGGCCCTCTGCTAAGGGCCAAATTTAACTTAATTTATTCTTTAAGGAAGCGTATCACATCTGGCAGCTGGGAAGTGGAGGGAGAGCTCAACATCCATCCTTACAGGGATATCTGCAGAAGAATAAGTAGTAGAAGGATAAAGCAGGTGGTGTCAGAGAACCTGCAAATCTCCCTACAAAAGTCGTGAATATTCAGACAACCCATTGCCAGCTCGGTCCGACAAACATACACGGCAATGTGTTTACTTCCCTCAAGATTATTTTCACAGAGTAAACCAGCTGTGGCAGAAGAACAGTATTCTCACTGCTGAACAGAGTTGCTTTTAAAATCATACAATAACTGTAAACCCAGCCAGTGGAAGTGTCCCAAGTATCCTAATTTCTCATCAATTTTATGAAAACAGTAATACATTGAGTTTGCATCAGCTGCCTGTACATCTGTAGTCCAGTGATGGCTAAATAGCTGAGCATCAACTAGTAATGAAGAGCATTTGAAAGTTCACACGTCTGATTATAGAAATTGGTTGTATGACAGTGTGTGGGTGGCAAACTGTAAAACTGGCCTTAAATTCTTGCAAGAACAGCTTTTTTTTTTTTTTTCCTACAGATACCCATTTGAGTCAAGGGAATAATTGTTTTTCACACATTTGTAAGTTTTAAGGTGAGAAGAATCCATAATAATTATCTAGTCTTGACCTTGCATATAAGACATTGCAGAATTTCACCTCTTACTTCCTTCCTTCCCTGGTATTTGTTTCAGGGATACATGAAAGTCCCTAGTTCATCCAAGGTGGCAAACCTCTTTTTAACCTCATGTGTTGTAGAGATCTCCAGATCCATCAAGGAACCAAACAGTATCTTAGCAAGTGTGGTCTTTGGATTGGTGCTAATATACTTACCTTGGGATACAGAAATCTAATTTATGGTTAGCCTTGCTGTGTGCTATAAGGATGAAAATCCTAAATTACATTATTGGCAGACTCATATGGGTTAAGGCTGGCGGGATGATTCGATGCCCGTGGCCCCTAGTCTGCCATGGGCCATTGCACTTCTCTCCGTTTGCTCTTGGTGAGGCTCGTGTCCGGCCCGCAGGATGCTATTTTGTTCCCAGCTGCACAGAGGGATGGAGGTGCCTTCACTCCTCCCTGCTCCTGTGGCTAATCACCCTCATTGTTCAAACGGGTGGGTGACTTCTCCCTGGTACTTGTCTTCTTCCAGTCCCCAGCCCTTCATTCCAGTTCCTCCTTCCTCAGCTGGGTTAGAGGAACATTTAACAATTCAGTACTTCTTTGCCTCTCAGTCTGGCTGCAAGGAATTTAGTTTCTGGCCCATAGAACGTTTTTTCAGAACTTTTGTGCACCTTTTAATATTTTCCAACTGTCTTTGAGAAGCACGAGTGCCAGAACCGTACTCGGTATGACTGTGCAGTCTCCCCAGTGCAATAGGCAGAAATAAAATTATCTGTTCTTGCTTTCTGCTATCCTACCTATGCACTCAAAGGTTGCTGCGTGGGTCTCAGTAGCATATAATAAAGTTATGCTGAATTGCTATTTTCTGCTATAAACCTATCACAATTTCCAGTCAGTGCTCTCCATAGCATGGTCGTTATTTCACAGGTATGACCAAACATCTGACCCTGAACAAGACTGTCGTTAAACGTCACTGCTTAAGTGGTCCTGCCTTGTTCAAGTCCGTTGCTCTCTGTAAGTACCTGGTCCTCAGCGTTATTTACCATTCTGCTGATCTTGTTATAATCTGCAAATTTCATCATCACATTACTGATACTAATGAGTACCAGCCTGTGATGCAGCCAGTTCTGTGTGCACACGCCGTGGACTTTACAGGTGTTGGAAGGGATTCACATTTTAGGAACAGCAGACAGGATGGGTAAGAAGGTCCCTTTCCAGGCTATTACCATGGTCATCAAATTGTACACGCTTGTTGCAATGTTGCCTTTTGCTTATGTATTTCTTTTTCTTAAATGGTTTCCCTCCCCTCTCCACCCCAGAATCACTTCTTTGAACCTTTCTCATTTTCCCTGGGCACAGGTATCCGAAGCTGGTTATAGTATTTTAGAAATAATCACCTTACCATCGTTCATGATGTCCATTGCAAATACTATAGCAGAATATCAACCTGTGATAAGTAACTGTGATTTTTGTAATGTCTGTTACAAAAATTGAGTAATATTGCTTCCATGCAAATACCTTTATTCACCAAATTTATACGCTCATAAAAGAATGAAATCAGATTTGTCTGATGTAGCTTATTTTTCATGAAACACTGGTGACTGGAGTTAATTATATCCCTATCTTTTAATCCTTATTGATTTCCATATCATCTTCTTCATTATCTTCCTCGTTACCTTCCCCTGTCCCTGGAACCGTCCACGGCCAGGCTGGATGGGGCTTTGAGCAACCTGGTCTAGTGGAAGGTGTCCCTGCCCGTGGCAGGGGGGTGGGAACTGGATGATCTTTAGGGTCCTTTCCAACCCAAACCATTCTGTGATTCTATGGTTATTTTGCCCAGAACTGAGGGCAGATTAATCAGCCTGTAAGTTACTTGTTTCATCACAACTGCTTTTTTGAATGTTAACACCACTTTTCCAGTCTTCTGGAACTTCTTATGTTTTATCATACTTAATAAGACTTAATAGCAGCTCTTTTTTAGGATTCTTGACTGAAATTTGTCTGGGTTTGCCTAATTTTCCCCTGCTGACTGTCTTTAAAAAAAATGAGGCTTATGAAAGACCTGGAAAGTGTTTCACCAACACTTCTGGACGTGAATACTTTCCGCTCTTTTCCAAATGTGATGCTCGGGGCTTGCTGACACCACAGAAAAAGTTTCTGAGGTCCCTGGGGGATGTGAGCCCTTGTCCCACTGCCTGTACCAGGGAGCTGACTTTCCCCTCCATATGGCCAACTGTGGAATTGGGAAAGGTGACAAAGGAGGAGCATGGGGAGGTAGCAGCGAGGTGAGGAGCAGCGTGAGCTCATGGACCATGTACCAGCTGAGCTGTTAGGAAAGCGTGATCCTCTTCCCACATTGTGGCTGAACCTCTCAGGCACCACCGGCAATTCCCTCTATTGGTTTCTCCTCCTTTCCCTTTTGTATTATATGGCTGTACCATCCATAATAAGGAGGATTTTGTGAGTGGGTGGGGGAATCTTACTCCGAAGATTTAATAAATAGTCATTATTGATAATAATACATTATTGGTTGTTAATTTTAGTGCTTTGTCTCGCTGTATTTGTAGGGTTCCAACAGTGACAACTTTCTGCCACGTGTAAGTAGGTTGTTCCTTTTCTTATTCCTGCTATGTAATTATAGGAGGAACATTAAAATAGGTATAAATTTAGTAAAGGTCACATTTTACTTTTATTCTTTGGAATTTGTGCTTTGATAAATATGCAACTTGTAATGTTTACGTGTCATTGAATACAATGGCAGTGACCTACTATTGTAGTTGAAAATTCATTAGTTCTGGTAGATTAGACAGTATTAATTAACTAAGATTAGACATTCTTTTAAACCATCATAAACTGCCATCTCAGTGTGGCAGCTTATTAAAGAACATTTTCTGGTTGTTTGTTAAACCAGACTGAAGTGACAATGTAATTATATTTGTTCCATCAAACAGAAAGGTCAGTTGACAAGGCTGATGTTTTCTGGTTAATTACAAGTGGATGATTTCATTGATTAAAAGTATGAGCTTGTTAAACCTCTGCATAGAGCTAAGAGATATATAGGAACCCAGGGGAGGCAGGAAAGGGGTTGGGAGGAAGATGATTTCAACTGTTATTTCCACTCCTTCCTGTTCACAGGCTTGGCACGAGCAGAAAATGATTCAAGCGCTGATAATTCACAGATCTGTGGGGTCCCTGCTTTTGGGGGTACAGCTTTGTGTTAGATCAGGAGGGCTGATCTCCCATACCCCACCCCAAGCACTGATGCAGCATTTCTGTAGTGACAACTGTGTGTAAGCAAAAGGCAGGACTGTGCAGTAAAAGGCTCGGCCGTGCATGGGAGCGCAGGGCTCTGCACAGATGTGCGGTGGGATGTGGGAGCGGGGTCAGGGTGCTGAATGGGGTCTGTGTGAATCATAGAATCGTTGAGGTTGGAAAAGACCCTTAAGATCATCGGGTCCAACCGTTAACCCAGCACTGACAAGTCCCCCACTAAACCACATCCCTAAGCGCTACATCTACATAACTTTTAAAACATCCAGGGATGGGGACTCCACCACTGCCCTGGGCAACCCCTTCCAAGGCCGAATGACCCTTTCCGTAAAAGAATTCTTCCCAATATCCAATCTAAACCTCCCCTGGAGCAACTTGAGGCTGTTTCCTC
>JAVKLA010000040.1:20098791-20115246 GCA_034782735.1 Sagittarius serpentarius
ACAGAGTCATAGGGGAACTGTCTTGTCTTACTTGGTGTTTCCATCTACGTCAAGCCTGGATGACAGAATTTCCTTTATTTTTCAACTAAATGTTGAATAAAGGATTACATTTGAGTAGTCCATGACACCTTCTGAACAGCATTTCCCCTCACTCCCTTTGTTCTTCTGATGCCTTCACTTCGATTTACATAGCAAATGAAAAAGTAATAAATAGCAGCTCTTGTTAGTCTGAGATTTGGCATTTGAGCCGCATGACAATTACATTACTGGAAATTCTGGTACCTCCACCTCCCCATTACAACTTGGGGACATTCCCAAGGCATCTCCTACTTTTGTATGGCCAGATCATATTTTCAAAGATGTATAAAGATCAAGGTTTGCTTTTCAGTCTTTGCTCAACTAATTAGTCTGGCATTATCGAAATACATTCCCCAGATATTTGCAAAAACACTAAGATAATGCAAGTGACTGATGAGGTGACATGACAAAGGCATATGCTGCATTTCACCTGCCAGCATCAGAATAAACAGTTTTGTAGTAGAAGAGGTGCCCTGGCAAAGAAGTGTGCAGTGGGAAGGAGAAAACACCTCCTTCAGAAATCAGCGCGGAGGCTTATGGGCTTAGCTCATGTGGTTGCACAAGCCTTGTAGTATTTGCGCCTATTTTTCTTCAAGTCCCAGGTCCTGGCATCAAGGGAGTATAGAAGAATTTCAGTCTTTTTTTTCTTCTTTTTTTTTCTTTTTACATTTTTTTAAAATAAGCTGAAATAAGTCTTAAGGATACTTGAGGCTTCTGTATAAAGATAAGGACAGTCTAACTTTATCTGGTCTTGTAAGGGTGAGTGTTTGCTGCTGCTAGATGGGGTGGGCTGCCGGCTTGTGCATTAAATGCGGCAGGGCAGAGGTGTCAGTAAGAGAAGCTCGTGTCTGGATGGACAAAGTGCATTAAATGCAAGGAAGTGTTCGGAGCAGGGGGGAAGCGGGGGGAAGTTTATAAACTTATGTATTGGAGAAAAATAATATCAATCTCAATGGGCTTCAAAAATTCAGAGATGCAATAGAAAGATAACCCAATCATTTATTTAAAGAAAGGTGTCCTCTGGGATTTGGAAGCTGATGTAGAAATTCAGGATATTTGGGGCTGCGTTCCCTTAATCAAACCAGGGTAACAGCTTTGGTACAAGAGGGGATGCTAAAACAGTCTCGAGTGAAAGCCACGTAAATATACCTGTCCTGTGGCTGCCTAAATACCCATGCCAGAGAGATTAAGTGAGAGACTTTCAGCTAGCGTAAATCAAAGCAGCTGCATCTAAACCAGAGTGTTCAATGGAGCTGAAGCCCGTGGAGCTGAGGATCTCGCCCTGAATGTTTTGCAGTGGGCAGAGAGCATGAGAAGCCTTTCTGCCAAGGAGGAGAGACAGCAAACCAGCTCTGACATGCACCGGGCAATGCTGCCGATGGGCAAAGCCACTGAGACAGCAGAGAAGTGACAAGTTAAAGGGTTGTTTCCTCACCAGGCCTGAGCAGCTGTCAATAAATTTAATACTGAAAAGAAAAGAAAGATAAGCACTCTGGGGTTTGGTTTTGTTGTTTTCAACTCACGTTTTTTCTTTACGTCTGGAACAGAGGTTGTCATACTTCCCAGTAATAGCAACTGATTTGTATTCAGTCAGAAAGTTTGGCAGATATATTAGTTTGGAAGTTTCTTGCAAAGATGATCCAGTATTTACTCTGGTATAACTGAAAAGGCTCCAAGTGGAACTATAATCCATAAAATAGGTCTTGAATGACATTATTATAAATTCAAATTATGACCTGAAATGCCAGGCTACAAATGAAGACTTAAAGGGAGGTGAAACCTAAGGCTAGTGTTAGTATTCAACACAGTGGTTTTGTTTGTGACCAAGTAATTGCCGGGATTTTCATGAAATAACCGAAGAAAGCAGTTTCTAAAGGGAATCTATTCGCAATGGAGATACCCTGACCTGTGTAACAGTAGCGCAATGACCTGCTGCCCGCAGAGAAAGTGAGTAAGTCAAGCTAATGAATTTTGTTATTAAATACCTTCCTATCTCTCATATTTACATAGTGCTGGGATACATATTGCACATGTGTAATGGACTCCGGCAGCATTACTGCACGGGAGGGGGGGTTGGATCCATTAATGAAGCTGTACAAACCGGTAGACTGGGGAGATGTGGAAAATTGAGCAGGGACACAGTCTACCCACCAAAGAAAGTCCCTGCTCCCAAACACCTCCCTCGGTGACCCTCATATGGGACTGTGGGTGGGAGTTAGCGAAGAAAACAGATCTGGGTGAAACCTTCCCTCTCACTGGTGACTCTCCAGCTTTTTGGAGGCAATTTAATTCATGCGTTGCGTAGGATGGACTGGGAGAACTGGTGTTCAGAGAATTACTCATGAATGTCTTGATAATATTTGTGTGCCACATTCAACTCAGTATGATCTAGTAAATGAAAAATCTTGCCTAGATAATACAGAACACTAAGGGTCTTCATATGGGATTCGGGCAATTAAGCGAGTTCACCCCCAAAATCTCCATGTAATTTATACTCCAGCCAAAACTCTGGGAGCAGTTCAGTACCAAGGAGGTCACAGAAAAATGCCTTTGTGCCTCCTGAATTTCCCCAGCTTACGTCTAACCCTGATGGAGGATCGGAAACTGCCTCTTTTTCTGTCCCAGGCACCCACAGCAGCTGCTCAGAGCAAATGTAACACACAGAAAATTAATTGCGCTCTTGCCCAAATGAGCCTGTGGCTGCCACTGCATTTTAAAACAGAGAGGTGGACCATACTCCCACAAGCTGTTTCTGTGTTTCGTGCGGGGATGGTTTAATGAAACCGTTCTGGATGAAGAGGTTAGACGTTAGTGTTCCCTCTGCCTCCCAAAATACCTCCTTGGCACCACTGGAGTCATGCTCCTGGTCTTGTTCTCTCTCTTGTGTCCCTGAACCGTGCCCTGGCATTGCTTCACAGCCCTTAGCCATGGCCGGAGGTCATCTCCTCCTCACCAGCAAGACCTAGCAAGGGCTGGAAGAAACAACCTGGAGCAGGGTCCATCGCAGTCATCCAAAGGGGAATGACACCCCCCTCCCCCCTCCTCGCTCTGTTCTTGCTTCAAACCAGGGTTTCTAAAAGAATAAAACACCCAACATGTTTTAAGCATACAAATTTTGTTCTTTTTATTCAGCTTTGGAGGTGGAATAACTGTTTCAACTTGCAGAAGGGACCCAGAGTAGGAAATCTAACAAGCTGTCCAACCTATAACCAAGGTTTCACAGTGGAAAATGTTCAGCTAGCTACCGGCCAGGGTAGGAATAGCAGGGCTGCGATTGCTGTGAAAAAGATGAGATACAGGGATATTATCAATATTGCCTATCCCAGCGATAGAGCCACTCATCACATCCCAATCACTATTCCAAATTAAGAGCTAAAGCTTACCTTCAACTGCAGGTGTTTCTCATGCTTTCTGAAGACACACGTGAGGATATATTGCACGCTGTTTTACTAATCTCTTTTCATGTTAAGCTTAAGGTCTTCACAGGGTCACTTTCCCTTCCCCAGCTCATGCCCACAGTCTCCCTTACCAGGAGTGTTTTGACCAAGGAATTACTGACAGGTTGCCTTTTGCAGGACTGTGCCCTAGGTTGAGTGCTCTTGCTCAGGACCAACACCTGTGGTTTGTAGGCTCTTCCTTTCCTTTGCAAACCTGTCAATCCTGCGTCTGCCTGATGAAAGCACACAGGAGTTTGCTGCTTCCTCAGGCAAGCCTGGCACTGCTCAGGCTCGAGCAGCTCTCCAGAGGGGACCAGCGCAAACCCGCAGGGGCTGGGTAGCCGGAGCAACACCCTTTGCTCCAGCCAAATCCTTCGCTCCAGCCAGGTTCGCAATGCTCCCAGGCACTGCAGAAAGCAGGGCAGAGCTGGGGTATTGCAGCCTTGTCCCCTTCTTATAACATCTTATGTTTAAGGCTGAGGGCAGTGATCCTTCATTTTGTGCGGCACCTTCTCCTCTCTCCCAGCTGCTGTCAGCCCGTCTCCGTCGGTCCTGCCCATCTCCGTGTCCCCACAGCACCTCCCCACGTGGGCACCGGTGCCGAAGGATGCATTGGCAATGACACAGTTCAGTGCTATCTGGACAACTAATCGAAGGCCAAATTGTCCACTGGTGGCAGACACTAGTGTGCCAGTGGTTAGATTTAGGATGGAGTTGGCGATGGAGATAGGAGACAAGTACAAAGTCAGAGCAAGCTGAGGACTGTAGAAGTCAACGGATGCAAAAGCTGAAACAGCAGACTTGGAGAATATGCAGAGGCCAGAAAGGCCAAAAGATAGGCTGGCCTCTCATTCAGGAAACAGCAACCAGTTTGCAAGTCCCCAAACTCAGAGGCCAGTTATTTTACTAGTGTTTTGCAAGGCTGATGCACGGCATACCTACGTTGGATCCCAGGCCAGATCCCATCTAGTTAAGCTCATCCCGGCATCATTTGCTGCAGAGATGGGCTGCTGCCAGCAGCAGGGCTGAGCGTGTCGCCTGGGGCTGCCGGCACTCAGCCTGCCAGCCAGGCAGGGGTGGCTGCTCCCTGACGTCAAGTCGCTGTGCATTGCTTATTTGTAGAAAGCCTCCTGCAGCTAACGCGTTGTCTCTCTCTCTGCTGTTCCGCATGCATAACTAAAAAGGCAGTCAAATTATATTTCAGCTAGGAAAGAAACAGAACCTCTGGGTGCTCGTTTGCTGGCACTCAAGTCCCCCAGGTACAGCTTGCTGGCGCCATACCATTTGCAACTCATGGCATTTGGTTTAATGGTGATTTGTGATAAATGTAACTACTAGCAAAAAGCATGCGGTTGTTTTACAAGCAAGTGCACTTGTGTAGGTTTAGTCAGCTGCCCTGTGATTGCATGGGCAAATGCACGCACAAATAACCTGAAAAAATGTTTAAAAATTTCAGACACCCACCAACAAGTCCAAAGTGCAGGAGAAGGTAAACTGAATCCTCCATTCAGTGCGTTGCAAAGAAGCATCTAAAGATCATCATCAACCAAGAACTGGAAATTCACTGAGTTTAGCTTCTGAGTTAATGCTGGAGTGTTATTTTAGCAAAATACAATTGTTGGATTTGTGGGCTTTAGTTACAGAGGGATTTATAAGGGAAAGACACACAACAGCTAACTCTTGTCGCATCAGCTTGCAGAAACCTTTGTTAATCCTGCATCAAGCTAATGAAGGCACTTCTTTTGACAAGAGGCATCAAAGTGAAGCCACCGTATAGATATTGCAGTTCTCATTCTTCTTCGGCGTTGCTGTGACCGAGACTGCAATCCTGTTGTGTCAAGCACTGCACAGATTCATAGCAATAAAATTCCTGTGATCTGAACAAGACAAGATGGATTTCTCTTGCCTTCTATTGTCACCTACACCCTAATACATGCTAATAGCCCTTAGTAGGTAATACATGCCACTGAAATGTCAGAGAGAGAGAGAGGAGGGTCCCTTGGAAGTTCTCTGGGTAAGAAGGATCAGAATAAGGGATGCTTGTTCCTTCCCCAGGCAGCGCCAAGTCATTGTGGCATTTGGGAGATTTCTGTCCATTTTTCCACATATACATATATGATCAACCTGCCCCTAAACAATTCTGTGAGCTGCATGATACAATCTGGATCAAGCCAGACAATTTGCTCTCTGCATGTTCCCCAAATTCAATTGATGCTGTTAACAGAAAGGTGAGAATACACCAAAGAGCAGCTTTGTCTCCTAATTAAACTGAATTAGAGTATCTTTGTTACTGGAGAGCCACCTGCTATTTCCTGTTTCCTTAACGATTTCATAAGATGCTAAATGCCTTCCCTTATTTTCCTACTCCTGCTAATCATTCAGTTCTGTGCGTGGAGCAAGGGGATACTTGGAGCAGAGACCCAGCCAGCAGACCAAGTGCGACGGTCGCTGTAGCAGAAAGCGTCCCCTCGCCTCTGATGGAGGCACTTTGGGGCTGTGCACCTGCAAACAGCCTCCTGTGCCAGCACATAACCTGTTTATGTAGATACGGTCAGCAAAGAGTACACCTGTTCACGGTGGGAGCAGTTTCATGTCTGGCGCACTTCTAATTCCCCGCATGCCAGACTTAGCTCTGCAGCTGAGATGTTCGGGTTCAGCTATTTTTGGTCTGCAAATCCCACAGGACAGAGCTTTTACCAGATTACTCTTTCAGAGCTCTGCTCAAGCATATTCTTTTATTAGTAATAATATAAACTAAACTAGCCGTAAACCTGCAGCCTTTGTGTGTTTGTACTGCATTAGCTTGATTTATTCTGCTTTTGATAAGACCACAGCAGTCTCCTCTTTGAGGTGGGGATCAATGAAGTTTGGAGGCTTTGCAGAGCAGTTCTAAGGCTGGTTTTGTTCAAACTCAGATCAATGTATTTTTGGCAGAAGCGCAGTTCAAGGGGCTGCAATTCCACCAGCCAAACGCTGTGCCGAGGACTGGTTTGCTCCAGGAATTTAGCAGGACATATTGTTTTCGATGCAAGATTTGGAGAAACGGTCTCTCTTACCACTGATCACAGGGATAAAGAGACAGAAGGTTTGTCTCTTCTCTTTTTTGCCTTTGTTTTCCGTTAGGACTTTAGGATGCTTGTTCTGCTGTGCCCTATGGGCTACCAACAGGCCCGCGCTGCTAGATTTGCACTGCCCAGCCCTTTTGGAGACCTCCTCAAATGACAATTTAGCTGAGAGCGGCTATGCTCGTCCGTTCTCCCCTCATATTTAGTCCACTTCAAAAATCCAAGTCCCCGTATTTTAAAAATATCACTGAAATCACTGAGGTGACATTAGCATAAAAGTGGCATAAGAAAACAGAAAATCAGAGCAAGATGGCAGTTGATTCAAAGCCAAGCCATGTTCATTATCTCTCCTTTAAAAATTTTGCAGGAAAAGTTAGATTTCATTGCAATTAATGTTTCCCATGGGAAGACATAAGTAAACATAAGAAACATCGATAATGAAAATGTCTGTTACAATTATAATTTTGAAATGAAATCATGCTTCATTCTGACTGTAATGTTGGACTTGCGGGGATTTGAGAAACTGTACAATTTTGGTTTCCTATTTTAAGGTTCCCTCATCTCCTCTTTAAAGCAAACCAAAATGAAACATCTCATTTGGTTGTTCCATTGAAGAAGAGAAAAAATAGATAAAAGAACCTGAAAATGAGGTGTCCTCACGAACGTGAAATGCTGCATGTGTATTTATGCCAAAGGCCTCTTATTTCCCATGCAACATAGAAAAGAGACACTTCTAGTACTGTCTGTGGCATGGTCTTTGAAATCCTGAAGGCCAAGTTGGGCAAAAAGTGAGGAGCTCAGTGCTGCTGGGCAGCTCTCCAGGTCATGGTGCTCAGTGAAGCTGGTCTGGGGGATGCCCTGATCTGCCCTTGCTGGGCAAGGGGGACAGCTGGACGTTCGCCATTTGAGTTTTCCCCTTTTATTTCAGAGTTTGCGTTGACTCCTTTCCCAGCATGACCTCCAAGGGGAGGCTCATCAAGGATATCTCATGACTTTCTATTCCCAGGGCACAGAGTGGAGCAGGGCAGGGAGCTCAGCACAGATTCTTTGTTTGTAGGCAAAGACCGTTATTAAAAAACATGGTGCGAGCAGCAGTGATGCATCCCATCGCTTGATTCGCAAGCATTTATATGACAAAGTCACATTAGTCCAAGAGGCCTGCGTACAATTATGCTGGTGACCCAGCAGGTTCGCTCTTTTTGCAATGAGTTTTCTCCTTCCCCAGGGTAGGGAGATGCTGTAATCTCACAAGCAGCAACACCCCACCACAGATAAGAGGGAAGAAAAGAGCTAATGTGAGTTTTGACTGCTTATTTTGTGTTTATCTTTGTAATGATTGATATGTTGTGCTTCAAAGAACATTAAGCTGTAACACTTCTGTTAAAAGAAGGTTTTAAGCAGTGGATTTTTATGAACCTTTATACGCAACTTTATTCCCTTGTTGACTTAATGAAAGGGGTAGAAGACTGTGAAGTATTAAGAAGAATCATGTTCATAATTGCAGTGTGCTTTATGGTGCCATCATGCCACTCTAGGCACCTGCAGTCAAAGGGAGTGATACAGGTTTCCCTCCCATCACCGTGCTGTTGTTACTGCTGCGATATGAAAAGCAAAGGGAGACCAAAGGATGTCTTAATGTGCTGGTTGTGTCCCATCTCACATCACCTCAGGGTTACTCAGGGACTAGATATCTTTAAAATGAAGTTACACTTGACCTAAGCACAAATTATTAGAGTTAAAAGAAGGTGAAATTCAAAGGTTTCTGTTTTATGGGACAGCCGCACAAATGATTCAGTGATCTTTTCTCAGCTCAAACACTGCAATTCTGTGTGTCTGTTTCTACAGCCTACCTGTGACTCAGCTTACACTGTATAATCAGGGACAGAGGCCTCTTTTCTTTCGTCAGCGACTTCCTTTTCCTTGATTCCTTGACTTTATTTTCTTTAACCATGTCTGAGCTTGAACTCGGGATCCTCTTCTTTCATCTCAATGAACCCCAGTGATACAAATCAAGACGCGCTGTCTTTTTTATTTTTAACTAGCTGGATACTGTTCACTTGGGGTGTTTGAGTAAATCAAGTGGTGGCATCACCAGAGGAAACTGCAAGGTGGAAAGATCAAAAGGCAGTGCGAGCAGCAGAAGGGGCAGCGATGGCTTCATCAGATGAAAAGGAAAGATGCCAGTGACAGATGATGACAGCTTGTGTGTTTCTTCAGCAACATGACACGTGTGAAATTTTGTTGTTCTCACTAGGATTTTAGTAAGAAAACAGCTTTGGCTGAAGCAGACAAAACAAAATAAAAAAAATAGGAAGAGAGAAAGAAAAAAGAGGAAAAAAGGCTGGAGCTCTCAGCTAGTCACGATTTATCTTGGGAGGTAACAACAACATTTTCTGGGCTTTCGTTTGCAGATCAGGTTCTTTCCTGTGCCATCTCGTTTCCCTTCCACTTTTTCTATGCCTACCCAAATTGAACACTGAACTATTTCCGGTACAAGATAAGTAGCATATAGCTTTTCTCTTTTACATGCAACGAATTCCCTCTTCAAGGCCATTTTACAATCATAAGAGGCTCCTTGGAGTCTTTCTTTGATATATTGTGCTGTGTCCCCAATAAATCCTAACAAGAGCAGCTCTCCAGAAGCATCTCACTTTTTTGCTCAAGGCTTCAGGGCATCATATTCAAATGCATTTGCCTGAATTTGCCCCGCACTGAGGATTCTGATACATATTTTTGTGTCATTATATCAACAATTCATTTAGGAACATTTCATGTTGGAACATGTCAATTGCTTAATATGAGTACAACTGTACTGCTAGAATTGCTCATGAGCTATGTTAATGTGAACTGGTCTTTTGAGCAGCTCTGTCTCCCAACTACTTTGCTGCATGGATTTGAGTAGCTATAAAAATAAACAGACAACCCCCCCCGGTAAAGCAGCTTAAAAAATTACAGAAGTCCAAAAATGCCTATTTACATAGCTGAATCAGAGTGGTAAATACTCCCCATTCCCTGGTGGCAGGCACCTGTAAACAAGAAAGATAAGGCATGATGAAGTGATTCCAGAAAGGTTACCGAGTCCATCGGCTTAGCGGGGACAGGCGGCACAATTTTTCTGAGGCAGATGGCTGACATTGGTGTTAATACAAATGGGATGCTCAGAAGAAGGTTGCAGAACGTCCTAGTTAGCAGCAAGGTAATTGCTGTGCAACCTTATGTTTCTCTGTCATTTCTTCACTAAATACAAAGGAATATTAAAAAAAGTAAAGAAAAAAAAAAAAAAGTCGTGTGACGCACGGTATAATGCCAAAGAGAAATCTGATGGGATAAAGAGCAGGGATGCAGACTGAGCAGTCATGAGGAGCTTTTGGGGTGGGATGCATTAAGCTGTGGAATAGCCTCCCAGGAGAAAAGTATGAATGCGTGCCATTGCTGGAGACTTTACCTTAGGCTGAGCAAAACTCTAGCAAACAACTGGAAATCATCACAAAGGTCCTGTGATTCCGTGCATTGATGACTTTTATGGTCACATTTAATAACAAATTACACTTTCTAGTGGTCAATATAATGGTACTGTGGGTAAATATTATACATAAAAAGACATGCCAGTGAGTAAAAAATATCATAGTCTTAGCTTTGCTGCAGCATACAGTATATTCTCTGTTGTGCTGTGCGCATTCAGCAGTCTGTAATGCTCTCAAAACTTCCCAAACTGTTTTTTTTCCCTGCTTCTGGGAAGAGTTACATGGACTGTAGCACAGGCAGTAGAACCTCATTTCCTTCCCTGTAAAAATCAAAGAGAAGTCTGGCAATAGCAAAGAGGAGAATTAAATAGACTTTCTGACATGCAGTGGGCATGGTAACATGACAGCATCAGGACTAACTGTGACAACCTCCCTCCTGTCCATTCCCTAGCAAAAAGCATCTCCGAAGGTGAAAATAAGCTGCAGGTTGTCATGGCTAGAGGGTTATTGAATCAGGCCATCAACTTCAGTTTTGTTTACGCTCTAGTCAGATGGAAAAAAACCCAGAACACCTAGGTGCTTGTTCTCAGCTTTGATCACCTGCCGCCAATGGGCCCAGACTCATCTCACTCTTGTGCTTCTCCGTGCAGATAAACAAGATATGCAACGCTGTAATGGCAGCAGTTACTGTTGTAAAAGTTACAGATTGCAGTGCATCTCAGGAATTTTGTCCATGTAGCTATGAATATTTCACTCAGAAGGAATGCACAACACAGCATAATCTTAGAAACCAACCAAACCAAAATTCCTATATGAAAGTTTAATTAGGGGAACAAATGAATATTTTGGTGTATATCCAAATAGGAATGTCTTCATTGTTAGTGTCTTTTGTGCCAGCATCCCTGAGGCCATTACACTGGATAGAATTGATGGGCATTTACTCTTGCTTCAGCCCTAGAGCATTCAGTCTGTTCAAGCTAATGTTTCAGTTGCTTTTTTTTTTGCTGTTTCCTCATTAAAGCCTTTGCTTGACACTTACAAAAGTTCTTTGTTTTGCCTGTGTTAAACGAACACTGCCACCAGCAAAACTTGCAGTGGTATGAAGTTTGCAGACATCACCTAAAAACCCCCAGACACTTCTGTTCTGATGATGGTGCTACAAGACCTATATTTAGCTATCCCAAATGTAGAGAGAAAATCAGAAGTAATTTGAACTTTTGTAGATACTTGAATGTTATGAGATTGGGTGGGAATAATGGGAAAACAGCATAATAAGCTCAGAAAATGGCTTCCTAGCATGGTTTTTTTCCTTCCCTGAAACTTCAGAAGGCACTGCATAAGAAGTAAAGGTAAAGTGGTTTTCACCATAAGCAGGCTAATAACACACTGGGATGCATAATACAGACGAGCAATCTGTGTTGTGTAGGAGGGAGGTAAGACTCTTGAGACAAATCAGCCATCCATGCTGTCACTTTTATTAACCTGGGAAGAGAAGTCCAGGATTCTCTGTGGCCTGATTCTTCCTGGTGCTGAGCACCCACTCACTTTGGCAGAGGTGCTCATCCATTCTCATCATCAGGCCATAGGTCCCTCTTCGCTCTGTTGGTTTCTTATAGACCTCCGATCACATTTCATGAGTTTATGATATCATGTTTCTGCACTGGACAGAAAATGTATGAGAGTTTGATGTAGTGAAATGTCAGGGAATTGTAAAATAGGGTTTTCTGTTCCAATTCCAAACAGGAATTTTTCATAAGAGCTTTTCTCCAATAATCACTGAACAATCTGCAAGGTCATGAGCAGTAACTTCAGCAGTGGCTGGATTTCATTGGGGTTTGTCTGTACAAGGCAACTGGTGTAAAATGGCACTGACCTGAGGACTTTGGTGGGATGCACTGGGGGTTCTTTAGGAAAAAAGTTTTGTCTGGAGCATCTCCAGAGTGGCTCGTTCCTCTTATCAGCTGCTGAAACTCTGTGCCACTCTGCTGTATAGAGGGAGGGTAGGTATGCGGTTTTCGTTAGAAGCCTGAATTTTAGAGACTAAAAGCCAAGAAAGATTAATTCCATTGTGTGAGGAACAGACAAGGTACCAGTCAAGATTCCAAGCTTCTCTACTGTTACCAGGAGATTTCATTGCTTTTTTGCTCCAAAGCTACTGACTCCTTCTGTAGTGCCAAATTCCACAGGCATGGGAGGAAATGTAGGCATCACCTATAAGTCCTCTCAACACTGAGAAATTCCTACTCTTCAGACCTTCAGATTTCTGCCATGAGATGATGATCACAAGACAGGTCTGGAATTAAACCCATAAAAATCAGTGAGACACCTTCCACTCTACTCCTTGGACCTTGAATCAAGTCCTTGGGAAGAGATTGTCAAAAGAAAGTGGCAGATCAGCTGTGGATGCTGAGCATGAGGTGTAGAGCACTGGATGTGTAAGCAATGATGTCTTGCGATCTACTGGAGATACTAATGACTGGAAAATACCCTTCAATTATTAAAGGTTTTCAAGCCACTTCATCACCTCCGATTTTGCTGGTGACTGCTGTTGCAAACAACTTTTAATCTCATACATGAAGAGCAGACTTTCTGAAAGGATTTCCTCCTGAGAAGAGACTTCTTCTTGTTCTAGGGCTGCTTCAAGCTACATCTTGTCTTTGACACAGCTTTACGTGTTGTACCTCCAGAGTCCCTAGGGAAGTGACTTGAACTGACATCCATCTGCTAATGCAAGAAGAGGGGTGAAAGAGTAAGGACATGCTAATAAACTCAGAGAGTCTGCTCAGTGTCTGTGTTTTGTTTTGGCAAGGGGAGTTTTGCACACCACAGCAGCCTGTGCAGAGGCAGGACACACACTGCTGCCATTCACTGCTGTGATGGATGGAACAGCAGGCCTGATTTATGATCACCCATGTCACACAGACACTTGCCCTTGTCCCTGAGCTATGAAAGGCTGTAAGAATAAAGGAGATAAATGGCAAAGTACTGCAGCTGCAGAAATAATTACCTTCCAGAAATGTAAAACCAAACCGTTTTTCCCCTATCTGTCTCAAACCTAAACTCTTCAGCACTGGATACCTGCGAGAAGGGGCTGGCTTTTCAAGATGCCATTCACAGGGACGATAACATAGACTACGTTTTTTCACTCTGAATGTCAGACCTACAGACTTCGGTCACTACGTGCCTCTTTGGTTGCTAAAAATCTCCTCCAAATCGCTTCCTGGTGCTAAGATGTTGGTATACAATTGGTGCACTAGCACAAATATTTCTGTGGTCTGGGTCAATACAGCTATCTCTATGTTAGTAAATAAAATGGGTGACCTGCTTCATCTTGCCTATTGGGCACTGTCCCTACCCTGTGTTGTTGGCCAAGCTGTGTTAAAGCACTGTTTGGGAGAGCGCTGTTTGGAGCAGACCAAAGGAAACACACCTCCAATGGAGGATCATAGATGATTATGGTCCACAGCTTGACTTTGTGCTTAGGTGCTGTTTTATTTACTGGGACAGATGTAGTCAACAGTGCAGAGTTATGACGGTCATCCTTTGGTTTGCTCCTTTTTCACCATTCATTGGTTGTTTTTGACTGTTTCCATTTCTTAAGACCATAATGATTTTTGTTTTAAGCAAGGAAGGTTCCCTGTGCCAATCATCTTACTAAGACATAACCCAGGCAAATCGGTACATTCTCAGCCTTGCACTAAACCAGCAAACTTAAGGAATGGAGCACTCGCCAGCAATTGTGTACTGAGGTCTTTAACAAAAACAGAGCTTCATGTGAGCAGATGTTTTATGTCTTGACCGCAGGAGTTGTTCTGGCTCCCAGCTTTCACAGGGCATTTCTGGATGAAAACGAACAGTTTTGGCTGGCATCTGTCAGTAATGACATCTGGCTGACTATAAATTCTGTTATCAGGCTTGCAGCTGGCAGCAGTGGGAATGCAGGTGGAGCAGGTCCCGCACAGCTTTCATGCCCATAGCTCCACCCCAGTCCCTCCTTTATGAGCCACAGTTCTTCAGCAGCACACATCGCTGGGTTGCTCCTGCGCTGAATCCATGGAGCAGTACCCATACACTTTGTCCTGGCAGGAATATAGGGACTGAACGGCGAACTAGTGGTGGGGAAGAGGCATCACTAGGATGGGAAGTTGTTATCCACAGCTGCTTATGCTAGGGTCCTCTTCTTTCTCCTCCTCTGTCTGAAATTTAATGGAAAACCTGTTCATGTCCTTCAAGAACGTCCTCAGGACAGAGTTTGGGGTTCTTAGCTCAGGATTATGAAGGGATGGAGATGCCTCCTCACCCACTCTTTCTTGGGCATCAGGAAAGCTGCAGAGATTCGCATGTACCCCTCTGCTCAGTCTTTTCCTGGGACTAGCTCTATGCAGCTTTCCACCTCACGTGCAGAGGTTTTGGGGTTGCCTTTCTCCAGTGCCTGATTGTCATCATGCATAGCAGAAGATCATAGATTCTGGGTTTCACTGGTGAGGCACATGTCTGTGGGCCTTGTGGAATTCAGCTCATGAGTCAGATTTTCCGTGAGCTGTCTCCAGCTTTGTGCTCCCCAATTTCTGGGTGCTTGCCCTGTGACCCTGGTGGTAGGCTTGCACAAGCACTGAGCATTCACAGCGGTTCATGGCATCCCAGATCCAGAACTTGTTAATACTCATAGGATCATAGAATTGCTTAGATTGGAAAAGACCTATAAGATCGTCTAGTCCAACCATTTAACTTAGCACTAACAAGTCCTCCACTAAACCATGTCCCTAATAATGCTAAGTGAGCTAAAAGTACTGTAACTGGTGTTTCAAAACTGATGCCCACAATTAACCGAGGCTTTCAGCCCTGAGTGTTCTATGCAGCTGCTCCCAGTCTGTAAACCACCCCTCCTTCACCTAGAAAATTAAATGGGTAGGTAATACACCGTATTTTGGAGCAGAGTTTGAAAAGCACACAATAAATAAAGACTTAGATGGCATACTGAACAAAGCTAAAAAGCAAAATATTGATTATTTTTTTTTTATTAAGGGAATGGCCTCTATTCTGTGTGCAAGGAAGGAGGCAGAGGACCTAAGAATAAAAATGGCATATAACAGTGAAATTAAAGATAGCATCAGAAACAGCTCCACTTGGAGGCTGAATCTGCTTAGGCAGCTTTATCTCTTTTCGTTCCTTAATTTTAATTGTTGACATTGTATCATTATCAATTTTCTTTTTTTGTAAATAAGATCCACAGATGCTCACTAAATCAGCATTGACTTAATGCAGTCTTTTGTAGTGACCATAGCATTTGTTAAGCTCTTGAAGGCAATGCCTAATGAACATCATCAGCTGAATGATTTCAATTAACAGGAGAAACAGGATGAGTCTTTTGTGGAAGGACATTTTCTCTCTAAGATGTTTTTCTCTTATACAAAAAGTGGATTGCATAAATGTAGCAAAGGCTCCCATCTCTAGGAGGTATAATTAAGATAGTCAAACCATCCAGCCATTAGTGACACGGACAATCTTTTTTCTCTTTAACCTACTAATGCTTTCAGTGTTGAGCAGAGACACCCATTTATAAGGACAGGTCAAGACACCACTTCCACTAAGCCCTGTAAAAACCCTATTGGAAAGACAAATTCTTGCTTGGCTTTCACCAGAGTGGGCAAGCCGTGGTGCTGGTCCCCCGGGGAGGTGGCAGGTCCTCCTCACTGCTGCCAAAATCAGGTCTGTGGGGTGAGAGGTTAAAACACATGGAGACTCAGACCTTTTCCCAACTCAGCATGGTATCACAGGTACACCTATGGTTCCTACAACCAGACAGAGAAAGCCAGAAAAAGCGTGGGATACTCAGTGACGCCAGAAATCACTTCCACACTGAGGTCATTTCATATCAGTGCAAGTACCTGAGCTTTGGGGAAAGATCTCGGTTTGCATATCTGTATACCTGGTTCTTTTCTACAGTCTTTCCTTATCTCAATATAACATTGCTAATAGGAGTTTCAATATATCCTTTTAATTTCTCTTCCTAAATAATAAGATATCAGCCTCTGGGGCATTAAGTAGAAAATGAACATTAATTAAAACAACTTCCATATGGAAATACAATCTCCCCATATAATTTTCATAGATTAAATCCATACTGAGGGCAAAGAATGTTATCATCAGCAGGAATGTGACATCAGATTGCTATTGATACCAGCCACATAACAGAAAAATAATAGGGGTGAGAAAATGAAACTGTTTGGGATTCCTTGGTTTGAACATGACAAAACAGTGAATCCTGTTTTCTCTTTGGACTTAGAATCATAGAATCACAGAACGCTCTGGGTTGGAAGGGATCTGAAAGGTCACCTAGTTCCCACCCCCCTGCCACAGGCAGGGACACCTTCCACTAAGACCAGGTTGCCCAAAGCCCCATCCAGCCTC
>JAVKLA010000040.1:20115643-20170726 GCA_034782735.1 Sagittarius serpentarius
CATACCACACTGAAAACACAGCGCTGTACCAGCTACTAGGAAGACAATTAACTCTATCCCAGCCGAAACCAGGACAGATTGCCCCAACCCATCTGCAGGACCTTGCACTTGGCCTTGTTGAACTTCATGAGGTTCTCATGGGCCCACCTCTCAAGCCTGTCAAGGTCCCTCTGGATGCCATCCCTTCCCTCCGGTGTGTCGACCGCACTACACAGCTTGGTGTTGTCGGCAAACATGCTGAGGGTGCTCTCCATCCCACTGTCCATGTCGCCAACAAAGACGTTAAGTAGCGCTGACTTGCTGGAAGTTATGATGCACTGCAGCTTTAAAGAGAAGAAAAGTATGGCACTGATAATTTCCAGAGCAAGATGAGGAAGCACACTTGTCCATCCCTGCTTCATGCGTGGTCGGATGCAGTGTCTTGCAGGACCAGGAGCCGCCTCCCAGGCTGCATGCCGAAGCACAGGGTAGGTGCCTCTGTCACTGCTGTGGAGGGCTGGGATGTCTTTGTAGCACACCAGGTCTGAAGATGTTCCCCAGGCTCTTCTGAGGAGATGACCCTCCTCATGGCACCATCCCCTCCCAGCTCTCCCATAGAGGGTTTGCCTCCCCAGCGCTCTTTGTGCAGGGAAGGGTGACAGCTGAAACTTTTGCACATGGAGCAGTGAAGTATTAAGAGCTGATAGACGAGCCTCAGCCCATGCTGGCACATCCCAAAATCTAGCTGCTGGGCTATTAATTTGTGGCAATTTCAGCAGCAGCAGAGCACATGCTTTCCAACCCAAATAACTTGAAAACAAGTTGTGCCTTATGTTTGAATGTCAATAAAGACGTGATCTAAAGGAACGGATGTTGTTGTCTTCAGTGAAATTTCATCTCCGCGTACAAATTTATGGAAGACTTGGGTGACTCCAAGGAAATGGTCTCTGCTTAATACATATGCCTTTGTAGGGGTTCAGCCTGTATATACCCAGATGAAGCAACCCTTATTAGATACTGCAAACCGATAGGTCTTAGTCCTACTTGTGCATTAGGTGGGAAGTCTTTCTGACTTTAGCAAGGCCAGAGACTCATCTTTCTAGTAAGGAGTTCTTGTCTGGTCACCTACAGAGCTCCTTCTGGTGTAAAGTGTTTTGTTTTGTCCTGTCCACAGAAAACCCATAACCTACCTCTTTGTAGTGAATGTTAACATATATTAACCAGCATCTTAAGTGAACCCAAAACAGTGTCTTCAAAACAGTGTCAGTGGAGGGAGCCTACAACTGTGTTAGATCAACTCAGAATTATTGTTTTTCCCAACGGTATGTTCAGCAATAGGACCAAAAAACCCCCACTGATTTTCTTAGATCTTCTGAGGAAATCAGCATTCATCCTTCACCCTTCTACACCACTTGTGTAACCTAGCAAATCACCTAGACCCTGCGTGCTGATTTCCAGGCTGTTGTCACTTTTTAGCTGCTTTGTCTGCTTGTAACTTCTACCAGCAGGTTGGGCTCTTTCTGTGACTCTGTTAGATCCGAGCACGGCACACTGAAGCCCTTACTTGCCACAGCAGACACCTTTTTGACCTTTTGACACCAATAAACTGGTATTTACAGAAAGTGAACTTCCTTGATGTGCCCATTCATTCTGAGCTTATACTATGCGTACGTTTTTGCTTAGACAAATCTTCATCTGCTTCCAAGAGGACACTGAAAAACTAGACAACTTCAATGCAAATACAGTTGCGTCTGGCCCAGGTGCTGAAAACTACTCGCAGGAGCTGAGCTAGTTACGGAGCTAATAAAGGTAAATAAATTTTAGCCATGCATTCTTTATAAATATGCACAGCAAGGCAGATGTACAGTTGTCTGGTTATTACATGGCTGAATGGTAGCTGCCATTTGATTACAAAGCTGTAGTCAGAAGTGTATCATCTAAATGACTTTGTAATCAGTCCTTTGCCTCAGTTTGTACTGATTAAAATTGCTGCACAAGTATCTATTCTTTCATACTCTCTTTCCTCAAGGGAATTTTTACAGACCATGGCAAAGGGAGATATTTTTAAATGTCCAAGATTTGCTCTCTGATATTGCCTCCCCTACATTTAAACGTGGCAGTGCCACTGAATGCAAACTCAGACTGTGGAGGGATGGAGGAAGAAAGAGTAAGGTGAGCAGAACTGCTTGGAGCAAAGGCTCCAAGCCCATTGCAAGCCCTTATGCTCTTGCGTGCATTTAGGCATGAAACCCAACCCTCCTTTGCAGTTCATAGGGTCCTGATTTGTGTATTTGCCTACAGACTCAGCTCCTTCATGGAGCTCCGGGTCTGTCAGGCAAAGGCCCCCAAATGGTATCTTCTGCTGAGCATGGGTGAGCACTGTGCAGGAAGCCAGTTTCGGAAAGCAAAGATTTCGCCCCACATTTTTCAGCCTCTTCTGATTACAGAGAAATTGCTCCCATATTTCAATAGTCTTGACATAGCTGCCTGTCTCTGAAACAGCCAGAAGACTGCTGGTGCTCTGCTTTCTGCCTAGCTGATACTTGTCCACAAACGTCGTGTTCTGTGTGTTATGAAAGCGCACAAGGCCTTCATTTACTGCAATACATTTATGTAAATGAAAGACAACTGCAGAACTACATCCAGATCATAACAGTAACGGGGAACAGGCTGCAGAAGAGGCAATCTGCTCGAGGTGTTCGGTGAGTCTGAAAGTCCCTTAGTAATACCTGCAATAAATAACACCAAATCTGGCAATAGTTTTCCCTCTCCATTTAGCATCAAAGCTGTCTTTAGAAGCTTTCACGCAAAGACAAAAAATACAGCCTAATGTTGCTTGCTTTTCAGAAGTGCTCTTTCACCAACGCCCTACTGTGTCCAGATAACGCAGCTCTCCCTCATTCTGCCAGTTCTCCCAGGTCCTCAACCTGATGTTTGATTTAAAATTTTGATGAGAAATCAAGCAGCTGATTTATATTTTTAAAACCAGCAGCACTGTATCAGCTAGCAGAGAGTTTACACCTGCAACTTGTCAAAGCCAGCACAACATTTCTGACTGTCTTTGGGTGCCCAGGGATTTTAAGAGAGATCCTGGTGGTTGCTGCCAGCTCAGCCTATAGGCTGCTGAAGGTCTCCATTTCGGGGAGAAGGGGACAACTTGACCCCATAGCTCCTGGGTTTGGTCCAGGGCCCCCAAATCAGGGGCATTTTCAGTCTGGCATTCCTTGAGGCTCGGGTAAAAGGCTGCCCTTCGCTCGCTCCTGGGAGGCTGGCTTTTACTTTTAGCTCCTGCATTTGCCATCAGTGCCTTGTGTCAGTCCCACTGTCTGCAGCACAGAGTTGCATCCTGCCTGGGCACGGACGTCCTGCAGATCATCACGAGAGCCCTGGCAGGTCATGCTGCAGACCAGGAGAGCCGCCACACCACTGTTCTGCAGTCTCGCGCTAGCCACGAAAGCTGGAGCCGTACTAGATCAGATTTATTTCCTGGCTTCCGCCCAGACCTGTCATCCTTCCCTGCCACATCAGTGGCAATGCCCTTCACCTGCCCTGGTACGACTTCGTTTCTCATGTTAGGGAAAAAGCGAGAAGAGTGAGTGATGGTGACACCGTGCCTCCAGGTCCTTCACCGCGGGCAGAGCAGCTGAAGCTCCGTCTTCCAACTTTGCCATCTCAGCAGCTCCAAAAGATTGGGAAAGACCACTTTCCCTTCCCGAGACCTGCAGCACTGTGTGCTGCTGGCTGGTGTGTTCCCATGTCATGCTTGGCTATATGGAGAGCTGGTGTTAGGAGCAGGATCCCTCCCAGCAAGAGTTAGATGAGGGTGCACCTTCCTCGCTGACATTCAATGGAGAATAAAGAAGTCCAAGTGTCTTTGTGAGTCCTGATGAGTCGGACAGTAGCTGGACAAATCTGTTTAGGAGCTATTTGGGAGGTAAGTGGAGACCTGCTCTTCCAAAGCCTTCCCATTTACCTCCCTGAGGCTGCCCTGGCCGCGTGGCATTTCCCAGGCCAGGAAGAGCAGCTTTGGCAGAGGAAGAAGAGGAAAAACCTCTCCATGGTGGAACACCTTGTGCAAGAGGAAACATTTTCCCAGCACTGCTAGGGAGAAAAAAAGCGATTTTGGAACCGTGCTGGTTCCAAGCTGGGATGGCTTTGAAGAATGGTTGCAGGAGAAAGCCGTTTTGGAAGGTTTCAGTAGCTGAGATCTAAACCTTGCACAACACATGGTTTGTTGGCAATTAGTTTGTGTATGTGTCTGAGCATCTGGCTCCACCCCTGAAGGTTAGGTAAAAGATCGTGAAGGCCTGTATGAATTTTAAGCTGCCTTTCAGAGAAGCAGCGTTTCCAAAGGTTTTGGTGGTAAGCAGGATCCCTTGTTGTTTCACATAACATATACTTGCCAATTAGTTGGGCATTATTAACTAAGTCATGACACAAAGCATCTTATTATGGGAGCTCATGTCACCTCCTATTAGTGCTAACCTAAGAAATATGAAAATTTGTGGTCTGGAAAAAAAGGAAAATTTCAGCTTTTCAGATCTGAGGCATCCACGTGAGGCACTCCCTATCTAATTTTCCTGCTAATTCAGTGGCGCTTATTTAAAAAAAAACCCAACGAAGTCACGTAGGCAGCCTCAGGTTGTGTGCCAGTTACACAAGCCATCAGAGCCCATTTCTGTACGAGGGCCGCTCCTCCCGACTCAACATTTTTGCCAGGCTGGCTGAGTTTTGCCCAGGGGGGTCAGACAATATTGTTCTCCATCCAAGCCTGCTCACTGAAGCGCTTCTCTAAAAAGAAGTGGAGGTTTGTGTTCCCTGCATTCTTCCGTCCCTGCTCAGGGTTTTACTGTTTCAAGGTCAAGAGAATTCACTATACTGCAGTGCTACTAATGCATTCGCTACAAGGACAGAAGGGAGGATTTAAATAAAGTTGGAAAAACACCCTTTCTGGTGTAGCACTTTATTAGAACTGAATCTGAACCGAGCTTTCCTTTTTCTCTATTCAAATGAGTGTGAAAGCTAATTAAATGCAGATCTCCATTTCTCAGGCATTTTCAGATTCCTCCAAAGACAGGAATGAAAAGTATAAAAACACAGAGAAATTCAGGAACTGTCAAATAAGTTGGGAAAGGGATTAAAATATTGCCAAATCTGACTCGATTGTTCCATGAGGCTCTTGAAATCTGTTTCTCTAGAAGTTGCTGCTGCTTAAACCAAGAGACAGAAAGTGAAGCTCGGCTTTGATTTAAAAAACAAGTTTCAAGAAAAGCTTTTCCAGAGAAGCAGCTTGGACATGAGAAATAAATTAAGTTTCTGAACTAAGAGTCAAATAAGAATTGCTGGTGTGTTTTTTCAGGAAAAGAAATATCTGAAGATAAGTCAACTTTGTGATAATTTTGGAAAGTTTTGTTTTAATATTTGAAGACCTAATTTTGAGACTGGTAACGGCATGATAAATAGATGATATTTTTCGCACAGCTCTCCTGAACTAGATGTAGTGAGGGTCTTGTAAGGAAGGTAATTTACTTGAGCTATTCAGCTGAGTTTTTCTCTTTCAAGTTGTCTGAGAAGGTCCAGGTAATGATCTGAAGTGTGGGTGCTTATTTTCAGTGAAATCTGTCTTTGAATCTAGTGCACTGACAGCTAATGATCCAGTGCTCTCAAAGCCTGGCAGGAGCTCAGCCTTTCAACATGGTTTTCCTACTTGCAGTTCACCAACACACTTTCGCTTTTTGATCCTACAGCGAGCAGACATTTGAAGCTGCTGCAGCGGGAGCAAGGCAAAATATCCCACGCGCGCCTTCCTCCCACGCTCCCCATGAACTTTGGTTCGGGGTGTCCCCAGGCAGGTGGTACATTGAGATCTCCATCTCAGCCTTTACATGTCCCACAACTCTTTCTGGCCTCAGTTCCTGCTCCGTGTGACCTTCCAGACCTCATCTCTTCGTGCCTCTTTGTTCCATTGCTTGTTGGGGGCGTTATCTGTGCCACTCGCCGTGCTCCCTTCCGTGCCTGACCGCGTTGCAGTGATGTCCCCAGCCTTCACCTCTTGCGCAAGTCCCTGCTCCGAGCTGCGCAACCCGACATTATTCTCCTAATGGACGAGCCCACCCTGAAGCTTTATACAATGGGAAACAGGCCAAAGGGAATTTTAATAGGCTCCTTTATGCCTTTCATTGTTCTGAAGCAATCTTATTCAAACAGGCTCTTGGAAGAATTTCTGTGAGCTCTAGAGGATCAATTACAATGAAGAGATGATTAAAGAATAGATAAAGGTTTTTAATAAATTATAAACTTCCTGCAGAAGTACTTTAACAAAATGAAGTTATGATGGTGGTGATATAATACTGCCTTATGATCATTTCCCATTTGTGAATAGGAGATTAGATAAAGATTAGTGAAACAATGGAGAAATAGGAAATGTGAAGTTGAGGTTCAAATGCATAAGAATACTACAGTGACAATAGGAATCATGTTAAAACCAGAAAATACATGATTTGTATGGCACCCTGCCTTATTCACCAAAAATTCTGTGAATTAGATTTTGGTCAGCACGATATGTGCAAACACTTAGATTTTTTGATATTCGAACTGCAAGCTGTGTCGGACGCAGACTTAAGATTATGTAGTATGGTTCTGTTCTTTGACTGGATAAATGCAAATTTTAAAATTGGGTTTCCAGGGGAACTGATGTTTATGAATTCAGAATTTGCTTTCTAAATTGGTTGTCTCCAAGAAAGCTCATTTCAGCAGAGTCAGTCCTGGCTGGATGACAGGGAAGGTGTTCAAAGTGAGCTCACTGGATAAACAAGCAAAAATAGAAATTATGTTACAGGAAGGTTTTCACCCATTCGTGTTAGGAACAACATCAATCAGAAAATTGCCCCACAAGAATTTTAGTGCTTAACAAAATTGCCTTTCGCAAATCAGAAGGAAAAGTGGAAACGTCCAAATCTAGTCCAACAAACAAACAAATCCAAAGCAATTGATGTTGGGGAAAATATTAATATAATATTCAACATTAAGAAGGTGAAAACTATACAACTTCTGGATTGCTCTCCCCAATACAACACAAAACATCAGATGCAGCAGAAGTATAAGATACTGTATCAAAATTAACTGCAACCATTAATAAATGCCAAAAATACATAAGATAAAAAGAGTCAGTACAAATGAAAAATTTGAATCTAAATTGTTTTGATCCCTTTTCCCCAGAGAAAATCACTGAACTCGGCTCCCATGAAACATTTCTATTTCAAGAAAACCCATTTTATCTGCTGGAAAAATGCTACACCCATATTTTTCTCCGTGGGTAGCTCCAGTATCCAATAACTCAAGTTCTTATCATCATCCTGCTGAAAAGCATCTGACCTTGTGCTTAGTGATGTTGATTTTAATGAGAGTCTTGAATGAGTAAAATACTTCTCAAGATGAGCGGAAGGACCAAAATGTCACCCAGCATCGTTTCAGTGGAGTAAGTTTTTCAGAGCTGATCCTGGCTGACCTCCAGCTGAATAAATGACCCTGTGGGAAAAATCACATGATTCATATTTTCTCATCTAAAAAAGGCGATGCAGGTCTGAGCCATCCTGCAACATTCGTCATTTGTTTTCAGGTTGCTTTCAGACTTTTCTCAAGACATGAACATGGGGCGAAAACCAGCAAGGTGTGTCTGAATAAACTTTGTGCCATTTCCATTCCTAGTAATATTATCAAATTCAATTACATTTCACGCTGATGGCATTTTGTTTCTCAGCTGTTCTATAAATACCTTTTTACAGGAAACAGTGTCTCAGAATGTCATGTGCTAGTAAATCAGCAGAGCTCGATTAAGCCCAGGGAAAGATGCTGATTTACACTACCTGAGGTTTTCTCCCTGCATATTTATTCTCAATGATCTGGGGATATACAGGGATGGAAAGTGGCAAATGACTAATGCAGCTTTGCGAATCTCCATCCATCTGACCAATCTTCCCCGGCTTATATCACCATGTTAGTCTTGAGAAAGAAATAATATTTAATGATATTATTTCTCCCCATTCATTTGCTAGTTGGCTAATTCCGTCATACAGAAGTAGGGTAGCATCTCTCTTCGAGAAATTAAATACAAGCCTTGAATATTGCAGAAGAATGACTACTTGCTCTGACATTGAGTTTATATATATATATATAATATATATTTATATACCTCTTTCATGTATTCACAGCAAAGCCCTTCTTACGTACAACATGTTATTTACCCCCTCTTGGTTATAAGTGTTACAGTCACTGGGCAGCAAAGTGAAAAGATGATGAATATAAGGCTTGCAGCTTTTATAAGGGAAAAGGAAGCATTTGAATGACTGCTATATAATTCTTATATTGTTCTTATATTGTTCTTTCTAAAGCAAAACCCCCTCACTTTAATAATAGAGTTCCCTGGCAAAGTGAGTCATATTCTTGAAACTAGATCATGAGCTGCTTTTAATACTCACGGCATCTTGTTAACTTATGAATATTTTCAAAGGTTCCACATGTTCCTATTTTGGGGAGGGCATCTTAGAGAAATACTTACTTACTAAAAAAAATTCCTATTACTGGCTAGTGATGTATCAAAATGACCTGCTGGGCATCTCATCTGTGGATTGCCATTTAAAAAAAAAGTATGAGAGTGACTCAGGACTGTTCCGTACTGAGTTGTGAACATGATTGAGCAGACACTGGATTTCAGGCTAGTGGTTATTTCAGCATCTGGAATGACAAAATAAATTCTTTAGATGTAATGAGTTGCAGCATGGTGCTGCACATGAACAGAAACATTAATCCATTTTTCATGATGAGCTACCAGAAAAAGAAACCCTTAAGAATAACGTGTCAGAAACCTTGAGATATTGCTCAGCTACTCTTTTTGAATGAGGCATATAACTTGTTGCATCAGTTTACAACACCTACCAGTGATTTGTGCACCAAGATCAAAACCGGATGTCATTGCTGGAATTGGCTGCTGTTAGAAGGAATTGTAGTCGTCATGTTTTGTTCTGGTGTCAAGTTGTTATTGGAAAGGGCTGAAATGCCAATAAATGCAGGTTGCCTAAAAACTATTTGGAGAGCTGTTACAGCACTGGCTAACATCTGGGGTTTTTTTCTCAAGAGGAATGGAAAAATATAGTTCCATGTTTTTATTAATTTGGTATTTCCTTGTTGAAAAAGTAAAAGTACCTAAAGCAAGAGCTAAAAACCCCTGCATTTTCAGGTCTGCAGCTGGTGTGGTTGCAATGATGGAATCAGTACTGATGGCATTTGTGACTGTCGCAAGTGTTGTGCTGAAAAGGGATGAACTGCACGCTGCCCCGGCCACCCATGATAACTCTTACCGTATTCATCTGATTTTGAGAAAGAAGCAGCTTGTTTAAGCCAATGTCTGAAACCAATAATTAAGATTTGAGTTTTAGGAGTATTAAATATAGACTAGGAAAAAAACTGACATCTACGCCTCCATGTCCTCAAGACAAACTGATAAAACAGAAGAAGAGAAAGAATAATTAGGAATAAACTTCACATAAATCTGCATGTCATCTGCATAAAAACTGATCTCTTATCCATATCTTCAGATCATCTCAGTCAAAGGAAGCTTGTGGAGGCTGAATAAAGATGAGCCCAACGAGAAACCCTGTGGGACATCAGAGGAACCAGACTCCGCGAAATCAGAGCGGACCAGCCAACCTGTGCGAATTCGATGGCTATAAAGAGAAGGCAAAACACCAGAGTCCAGCCGAAAGGCCAGCTGCGTTGTAGGTAGTGAGATGCTCAGGACCAGGCTGCTTGTGGCTGGGTCCTCTGGGTGCTGAGGAGCAGAGCTGATCCTGCACCGTGGTGGGAGGGAGAAGAAAGCTCACCGAAAGGCAACCGCGGGGCTCACTCCAGCTCTTGAGCAAGGGCATTGCTGTAAAGTCTGCAAGGACCTAGGAGACTGTTTTAAGAAATGGGGTTACAGACCTCGTTTTTATTTGGGTTAATGTTGTATTGGTGGTCTCAGCACACGTCCTGTTGCAGACAGAGAAGTCTCCTAGGCAGAGCGTTGGGTAACCTCACTGGGGCAGGTCACAGGAGTGCAGTTATCCCCTTCTTTGCAAAGTCTGGGCAGAGCCACATCAGATTAAGCTGAGTGCCTTTGTCAGGCAGAGATGTGAGGGGCTAACCGCCTG
This sequence comes from Sagittarius serpentarius, assembly GCA_034782735.1. Taxonomy (NCBI): domain Eukaryota; kingdom Metazoa; phylum Chordata; class Aves; order Accipitriformes; family Sagittariidae; genus Sagittarius; species Sagittarius serpentarius. The sequence goes on from JAVKLA010000040.1 coordinate 20,125,810, forward strand.
TCAGTGCACTCCCTCTTTATCCACGGAGAAAGGGGCAGGGTGCTGCAGAACAGAAGCAGCAGCTTCTTGGGTCTTCCCGAACTGAACAACAGGAGGGGAAAAGATGGCATCTCACCTGCTCCCGCAGTTTGAGTGCCACTGGCTAGTCACCAGCAAGCCCTTTTAGTGCAACACGTCAGCATTAATAATATGCACTTCTTTCAGCTGAACGGAAATACTGTGAACTCAAATGTCTGCAGCCACAAGAGGCTGCTAGGTCAGGTTTGTAACAAACCAGGAGGTTTCTTTCAGTTGTCTTGCAAAATGAAGCCAAATACCTATTTTTTTTTACCACATCTTCCAGAAATGTAGCCTGGTTTGGTTTGCAGTTATGAAATGATGGAAAATTCCCCACTGTTCACGACGATGCTTATGTGCTTTCCAAAACTGGGATGTTTCCCTCAGACAGGGTTTAACAGCTTGATCCGGCTCCCAATGATGTCAGTGGGAGATTTGTCATTGCAGAGACAACACAGTCCTGCATCTGCCGTCTCCCTGCAGCTCTGCCTCTGCTCCGTGAGCACGGGATGCTGCTGAGGATGAAAGAGCTGCCGCGGTGGCGGTGGCTGGGCAGATGCTGGTGCACCTGAGGCTTGCCAGGACGTAAGGTGCTAAGGTTTGTCCCGATCACTGGCTCAATACTTTGCTACTTCAGGAAACTACAGCACAGAAACTGTGTTAGGTGCTGCTTGCACTCCATCTTTGAAGGTAGTTACCCCTTATGTGCTAATTACCTCTGCAGACAGGTCGTTGCAGAACCTCACTGCTCTCAGGTGCTCTCATCTTACTGGTGCCGCCCAGAATAATACTTGGACCCATCAGGGAACACACCCCCACCCCACCCCACTACTCACGCTGCGGGGACAAACCAGAAAGAAAAGCGGCGGATTAACAGACTAGGATATGATACCTTTTGTTAACTGTTTGTAATAATTTTGGCACTTGTCCCAAGTCCACTTACCTGGTTATTATACAACCTCCTTGCCAAGGACTCGCAAAATGAAAAGTCAGATTCTCAGCAAAGGCTTTCTCTATAGTGCTGGGTTGATCTCAGTGAGGAACATCTTCCATAAACCCTTGTCTTTGAGCTGCAGACGATGACCTCCCATTTCACAGTTTTGAACCCAACTACCCTCTCTGTAACTATTTAAGAAATACTGCTTGACTGTATTTTTTGCCTTCAAGCTCCAGAAATGCAGGCATACATAAAAATTCTCACCAATAAGCTTCAAGGGACCCTGCAGTCTCCATAGCAGCAATAGGGGACCCTACCATAGACTCTTTATCATCAGCTGCTATGGAGTCTGAGCTGGACTTAGTGGTTGGACACCATAAATGAGAAGACGTCGAAGCTGCTGCCCATGGAGAACAAGGAGTGGTAAGAAAGTGAAACAATGAGGTTGCCCTGGCTATAAATAACTCCTTTCTACATCTCCTTTTCATTCCTGGAAATGACAGTAAGATGATGAGCAGATGTCCTTGCAGGAATCTTTAGGTCAGAAGTCTAAGGAGGTTAGCTTCTTTGTGGCCATCTAAGCAAGTATAACTTTAAAATCAGGATTCAGCAAAGCACTTCAGTGTGTGAACGCATTCTGTTGCAGAAAGTCCATGTTTAAGTGCTTTGCTGGTTCAGGGGCTAAATTAATTGGTAGTGATTCTATTAACAATACCTTATTCATCATTTCCGCATTAAGTTCTAAATATTGTTTTTGATGAATTCAAACAATTACACCATGCATCAACACCATTCATTAAAATAAATTATTACCTGCCTACCTTTTTTAATGGTGCTAGCTCTGCTCTACTTGTAGACTACAGACAGATTGCTTGGCTGGTGTAAATCAGCAATACTCCATCATTGCCAGTGGTAGGAAGTTAATTTAAACCTATGAGAATCTGGCCCGGTGTGCTGAGACAAGTTTTAGAAACCTATGGTCCAGGTGGATCACAGCTGGTCTGATTAAAGTACAAGCAAAGTTGGCTGGATGGAATCCAGAATAAGCTGATTACCCAGTAGTGGCCTGAAAACACATAAATCGTGTTCAAAGTATTGTGCTATGGTTTCTAATAAGCTTATCTCCCAGCTCCAGCAAGCCAGTCTCTTATGGGAAAAGCCAATAAATAACTGTAAAATGAAATAGGAATCTCAGAAATTATTACTGTTATTTATAATTTATTAAGTGTGCTGCACTGGCATAGAGGAAAGCACTCTGTGCAAAGGGGAATTATGCACTAAGTCACACATCATACCCAACAGATGCACATGGAACATAGCAGACCTAAACTAGCACAGAATCCATGATCTCTCTGGTTCCAGGGGAGACTTCCAAGCATGCCCAGAGTAAGGACCAGTTGGTTTAACAATCCGAATGATTTCTGATCTAACTAGCTGAATATTGGCCTAACACAGTGGAAGTATCCTGAGTGTCCTACCACCCAACAGACTTTGCAGTTGGTTGATCACCTTTGCAGTGGCAAAAATTTGTCATTCTTGATGGTGGGTGGCCAGCAATGTAGAGGTAACCAGTAAGGTTGAGGTTGCTTTCATCACAGCAATGTACAGGGTCCTCCCTGCATCTACTGGAGTACCTTGCATGGCACATTACCTAGACAAAAACCAAATTTCAGCAGAGTGAGATTTTACAGAGAGAGAAGCCTAAGCTTTGGGTGTGGAGTTTAGGCCTGTGAACTAGATGCAGAGTGTTTGAAGGAAGAAGCAGGGGTGTTTTGGATATTGGCACTGAATAGATTCAACTAGGTGATGTAAGGAGCTGGGAAACCTAGTATGCAGAGACGGGGTCGGGACAAGATCATATGCTCTTTAGACCTTGCCTTTGCCATAGTATCCTCAAAACTGCATGACCATGAGGCAAATGATTAGATCAGACCTTGGCTTATGATGTTGACCAAAACTATTTTATTTTTTTTGCGTGCTTCATTTGCTTATATTATGCTCTTGCTGCTCAGATTTTAATTCCTTTGTGGCTGGGGACGTCTTTGTTCTGTGTATCTCTTTGTACTGCCTAGCGCACGCAGTCCTGCTCCAATTTTTGCACTTCTGTGTACTACCATACTAAACAGTATGTTCAAATAACGTATCCTAATAATGTCAAAAAAAGAAAGGAAAGTATCTCATGAAAAAAAATCAGCATCCTTAGTCAGAACGAGATGGCCAGATCTCTGCAACCATCATGCGGACAAGGTAAAACAAAAGCACTGTTGTTAGGGAAACCTCTTTCTCCTCAGTGATTAAAATAACATCTGACAGGCTGCAGAAATCAAGTCTGTTATGAATATTCATTTTTTTTCCTCCCTTCAGAACAACACCCTACTGAGGACCACGAGCGTATTGCAAGGTTTTACCTTTTCTCATCTCATGAAACGATTTGAGAAAGTGGGATAGGCGCGGGGGGCAGGAAGAGGGGGTGGGACTTTATCTTGGCGCGCTTCATCCTAATGGGAGTGTTTGCAAAGTGTAAATATTCCCATTGGGATCTTCTGCTTCCTCTGCAAGTGCACCAGGATTTCACATAAAACGCAGCTAAAGTTGCTACTATGTGTTCATTTCGATGAAGTTTCATTTGTTAAACATGCTCACAGCTATCCCATGGGACGTGTTTCCCAGAAGTCTAAGTCCCAAGGCACCCATTCCCACTGAGAGATGTGACCAGTTTATTCTCCTCCACAAGTACCTAACCCATGTTTCCAGTGGTGGTTGTTTTTATAGAATCACAGAAAAACGGAGGGTGGAAGGGATCTCTGGGGTCCTTTAGATTAGATCGGGTTGCTCAGTGACTTGTCCAGTCAAGTTTTGAGTATCTCCAAAATATTTATCAACCTCTTCAGGTCTCTGTTCCAGTTTTTTACTACCTTCATGATGAAAAAGAAATACTAATATCTAATTGCAATTCCCCAGGTTTCAATTTGTGCTGTTTCCCTCTTCCTTCTGCTGTGCATGTCTGAGAAAACTCTGGCTCTGTCTTCTCTACGCCCTGACCCTATGGGCTGCGCTCATCCTGTGGAATGGGCAGTCAAGGCATAGGTCTGCCCATCAGCCGTGCTGGAGTAAGATGTCATTTAAGTGGCACGATGGGACATGGTTCTGGGAGGTGGTCCCTCACGGATGTGTTCCGGATATGTGCATGCTCTGAGATGGGCTATTTTGGTGGCTGTTGTGAAAGGATCTTATTATAGATGAAGAAGATGGCACCAGTATTTTTCCTGAGTGACAAAATTGCCTTAAAAACGGCTGTAAATGTTGCATATGCAGATATGTGGCCTGCACTCACAAAGCCTGTGGGCTTTACAGAGAGGTCAGTGCTCATTTTATGTGTGTTCTGAGCGTATGAAAATTCTTCAAAAAATGTGAAAAGATGACCTTTGGGTTACAGGAAGTGAAAAGGGTGGAGGAGTTTAACTGACTTGTGCTGCCCTAGGATGCAACAAATGTGTGAATGTTCAGCCTAGTCATTAACAGTGTTTGTGTCTCAGTTTATTTCTGTGGGCTTAAACTTAAATAAAGACTTCATAATAAAATACAACAGCTCTATTTTTAAGGCAGGAGGATCCAAGCAATATTTTAGTATAGTGCTAGTATGCTGTTTCCAAGTATTGCCTCTAAAACGGGGAAGGAGCCTATGTGGACCTTGGTGTACCTCCTATAGACTGTGTGCATTGGAAGTTACATCTGTGTTTCCTGTGTGCATTCTTTGGCACGAATTTTGCTAAATGTGACGAGTGAGAGATGCAGAGGTCTGTACATAGGAGATGCTGACCAAAAAGGGACACTAGCTGGAACTGTGAAAGAGAAGAACCATTTAATCATTCTGACCCAGCTAAACAGTAGTTGGGTAAAGTCATCTCCTCTCAAATCTTAGTGTATTCACCCGATGGCTTCTTAGACATCTTCCAAGACTCTTGGACTTTTATAAAACCTCCTTTGCTGTGGCACAATGTGAGCTTAAATCTTTCCCCGGTCATCTCAGACGCTTGGGTAAAGACTTGAACTTCTGCTCCCTTCAGGTATGTCACGTCTCAATTGCACCTTCTAAATCTCTGATGGTTTTTTTTCCAATCACAAAAGTAATAAAATTACACTTTTATGTGGATTATGGTTTTTCTTTGCCTGCCTTTACCTTTTTCCTTGTGACATTTAATACTTCAAAATAAAACGCCATTTCAATGGTTAGAAAAAGCAGAGACAAGTAGTGTGGAGTTCAAGAAGGAAAGACTTATGGTAATAAATCTGTGTAACAAATTTCAGTCTGTGGTCTGTATCACTCACCAAGGACAAAGGAGCGAGACAGATACTATTCTGGAAGCTGCAACCACCCATTAGAATTTGTCACTTGTTGGACTGCAGCACCACATAAACGTAGCAGAACTATTCTAGTTATGCCTACCTTTTTATGAGCTTTATGCCTCTATTTCTGAGGCCACCTCTGGTAAAAACATGTGTGTGCACATACATGTAAATCTCTTGTCAAATCTCTTGTGCTGTTTTATTTTTTGCTTTGTTTAAAATTGGTTAGCTTCAGAGAATCGGGGAGGAGGGGAGGAGGGCAGATGCTGGCAGTTATCTTTCTGAAATGGTTAATGGAAGGCAGAAAAGGAGAAATTAAATCACCGCCATACTAATTCTGTCCATGCCGCTTAACGTATGCTTCTCAACCTGTCTCTAAGTGGGACTCCCCATGAGTAACTCCTTTATGAAAACTTGGCTTTGCAAACTAAGCAAGCAGGTTAAGTACTCAAGTTACAGAATTATTATCCAGGCCGTTCCCTGGAGCCTGGAGTGGAGTGGATAAGCCATAAAGGCTGCATAATAAACCAGCCCAGGAATTCTCAGCAGCTTTGCAGGCAGGCACACTGTCATTGCCTTCACTCCGTGGGGAGCACTAATTGTAGCACTTGCTGCAGTCCCCTTCAGCTTACTGACAGAATGCCAATTTCAGGCAAGAACTAATTTATCAATGGCTGGAGTGGCTAAAGAGAATATACCTCCTGTCATGTTCCGGGCTGCGACTGCAGTGTTTCTAAAGTAGCTTTTGTTGCTCTCACAAAAAATGCATGTTTGCAGGGTATTTCTGCAACGAGCAAGAAGGTCCTCCAGGCTTCTAGTCTTATTAGATAACAGTTGTTCTACATTAATCTGCTTTAATGAAGTTCCTGACCTTCTTCCTTGGTAGGCTGATGAGTAATTTTCCAAATAAATCTTGCCTTGAGTCTTAATCCTATTTTGCAAATAATCCCAATAACTCATGTATGAACACTTACATTAGGTCTGTGTAAAAAAAAAAGAGAGAGAAATACACATAGAGACTAATACTCTGGGTAATTACGTTGTGTGGTATGTGTGGTACTTAGGACAGTGATTGACAGTCCTGATTCATGGGGGAAACAGTACACAAGAAAGATGTGAAGTGGACTATTAAGTCCCATAAAAATTTATGCAGATGTCTTCAACAAACCTGTGCAATCGTAAAGTAACCAGGCAATGTGGAAAGAAGGTCTTATTTATGGTGCATTGCATAAGTCAAGAGATTTAGTAGGATCTTGTAACAAAGTGAGAGTAATTAAATGCCTTAGAATCAGGAATTGGACACTGTAAATGAAAAATGTCTGAAGAGGAACAGTTAATAGAGTATGTCAGTGTGTGTTTCTAGAGAAGTTAATGGACACGACTAAATCTATTTTTTATCTCTACCCATAAAGCATATTGGTTCTTAGGAATTGAACTCTATGTCTATGCATGGAGAGAAGTGAGAAAGAAGTGAACAGTCATGTCTAGATGGGTAGCATGGGAGAGAAAGGTGGAACAAGGATGTAGGAGGTTCTTTTAAGTTTACGTCTTAGATTAGAGGGGAAAAAAGGGGACGTGCAGCAAAGACTGATAGTAACAGCTTACTATGGTTTATTGCTATGATGGATATACGGTGAGGGGTGCTAAGATCACGCTTCGCTCTTCTGAAGTACAGTGCTTTCTGGATACGTTTTTCCTTCCCATGCCGTCAGGTGAAACTGTCCGACCCTACCATTCCCAGACTAAATTTCAACCCCCTTGTTTGCCACCTAGTTACACCCAGCAGTCTTCCATTTTCTTGCACGAAATGGCAGCTGTCAAGTGAAATGGCTGTAAAGAAGCATCCCAGTAACAAAAAATGAAATACGCCAAGCCAGAGGTACGTGAAGTCTGTTATTCTGAAATTTTTCTGAGTATCTTCTTACAGGTTTCCATCAGCTTGGGGCCTCCATTTCTGGATGGGGAAGACAACTAGGTAACTGCAGTTGCCTCTTTGGATGTCTTCATCCAACTAATGCTCCTTTCACCCAAGCTTGGATCAGTGCTGACAATCCTGTAGTTCACTGTTCAAACATTTTATTTAGTTCAGTGAACATGTGACTATCTTCATTTTTTCCTATTGCTTCTTCGGTCATTATTTTTCTGGATGTGGCACTTTGGTCTGGTCATTGGTAAAATGGACAGCCCTTGCTGCCCAGTGTAATGTTTAATATATGAGCAGCTTTCTACTCACAGACTGACCTCTTTTTTAGGAATTCTTATTTTGTACAACTGTATTGTTTTTTCGAAGGAGAAGAAGGCCAGATATTGCATTGTATTTTTCTTGTGCATTATGCCTAGTTAATCACTGCTGTGAAATAGATGAAGAATTAAGAAAAATACAACCCCTTTTTTTTCTTTTTTACAGGATTTTGTTAACAGCTTATACCTCTTAAGAAATAAATCTTTATCATAAGCAAATAAAAAAATTACCTTCCTTGAACAGTGAGGAAACTTGCCCAGTATGGTAGCAGAGGTGAGGTGCAGCCATTTTTCATGCAGCTGCTTACACATACACATGCATCCCTCACTATTCTAGGTGAGAGACACCAACTAATTCTTCATTCATTAAAAGGAAAGTGTACGATTGCAGTTTTAAAACATCAGCTGAGCATCCAGTGACAGACATGCTTCTGCCTGCTCTAGCTCTCCTAGGCTTCGCACCTCTCCTCTACGTTTTCCTTCACAGCCCATAGGAAGTTTGGCGAGTTTTTAACTTCAGCACAGGTTTGAAAGCAGGCTGTGTAATGTTAGGGGTAATCATGCTAGATCAAGATGTCTGCATGGCTCACCAGGACTGAGAGGAGAAAACTGCAGCGTGGTTCCTACTTTGTCAGTAAGAAAGCATCTTTGTCTTTAAAATATTAACAGACATGGTGAGAACCTTCTTACCAGGCATTCATTTTATGTCTCTGCAATGATGCTTTGAAACCAGCATGAACGAGATTTTCCTGAGTGGTTCAGACTGCAAAATATCAGCAAGTTGATTAAAACTCCCCAATGAGGGAAAGGTGGAAAGACAAACTCTGTATCTAACACTTATTTATCATGATTTCTCAAGTTTTATTTAAGAGAAGTCTAGATTGAAGGTGTTACCTCAGCATGTGTGAGGTAGACTTACTGCAGAAGTCATCATGCTCTGTTATTTTAATAGTTGTCTTCTTTACATAGAACATTTGAGTATTTACTTCTCAATAGTTAGCCTTCAGATACTTACAGGCATCCCTAAGGAATAGTTATATGTTTTACGATAGAATTATGGACTTTCTAATAATTATTTTGGAAATCCTGAAAATTAAATACTGTAATAAAACCAGTATTTCAATCTGTTAGGCTCACATAAAGTTGATTAAGAAAAATATCTGTGTCGAGTTTATTAACCAGTCATTGTGTTACATATGGTGGGACATTCTGGTAATAGGTTTTTGCTTTTGGTGAAGGAATAGATCTAGAAGACTATAACACAATGAAGAGTCAAAGACATACCTTCACTCAGTATAGATCAGCGCAGTGATGCTAACACGGTTTTATACTCCATGAGGATTTGACTCCCAGCTTAAAAATACAATTGTTAGAATAAATATAAAATCCCAGCAGAAGCCTTCTAACCAGGGGTGGTGGTGATGCAACATGGGGCCGGTTTGACTTGGACCATGGGCCGCTGTTGCTGTGCTGCTCTCTGCTACGGGTGCTACAGCACTGACCCTCTGCTGAAGACTCTCTTCCTTCTTCATCCTGTGCGACGGAGGAGTCTCCATCCCAATTACTCCATGACGCAATGTGAACTTGCTGCAAAACTGGCTTGTAATGGCTGGTGATAGTCACTGGAGGAGCTCAGTTTTTAGAGCATGGATCTGCCTCTGACAAACCGTCGCCAGAGAGAGAAGGAACACGTTTCGTGTGGGAATTTGTAGGCCAGATATCCTGTAGCTGTCATGAAAAAGAGTTAGAAGAAGTTACTTGAGATTGAACTCACTGGCATCATCAAAAGAAAATACTAAGAAGAAGCAGTGTTGTGTTATTTAAGAGTCTATAAGCCAAAATGAAGTTGGTAAGAAAAGCTGAAGGAAGTTTTCTTGCAAAGATAAAAAAGATGTGACAGCCAGTGAGGAACAAAAAGCGGCTACTGAGGTAAGTGGTGACATTACCGTCTGGGATAAAGAACTGGAAGACTGTAAGGGATGACCTGAAGAATGAATGGGTGAACATGGGAACACTCAGAATTTGCAAATACTTTGCAGTTCGAGCACCTGAATCTCCGAGGACTGTGACAAACCATCTCCATGTTCACAAGACCCGAAGGATGTCTGGCCAACAGGCTGGTGTGGTCTTGCTACCAGTGCTTTCATAGCACTGCTTCTTTTTCATGACCATGTATGTATCCAGCCAAGTTTGTAAGTTAGTGAACAAGTTATTTGGCCTCTAACTGCTCACCTTACTCAGTTTTGCCACGTTAGCTACAATTTAATGGACTGCCCCAAATCAGAAAACAACGATCTCTACAAAAAAGTCCTTTCCTTTTCCCCTCCAAAGGACCCCTAAGTCCACCCAAAACTCACCTGCTATAGACTATTTCTTTTTCCTTTGCAAAAGCTGCTCCGATGCCTTGACTAAACCACATGGCCTCCTGCATCTTCTCAAGAGACCGTACTTCCAGCTGTCAGACTATGAACCTTAACACAGCCCACCTGTGATGTACAAAATAAAGCTTTGCAGCAGGGAGACAGCTGGTTTGTTGTCAGTACCACTAATGCTCATCAGTATTATTTCACTGCTGCTTTCTGTGTCTCTCATGTCTCACGTCATCACCTGTCATCTGGTCTCCTGCACCTGTACTGCGAACAGGAGCAAAGGGTGTGTTCCTTTGCTGGGGATTTGCAAGGAGTGTAGCGCAGAGGTCTTTCCCGTCGGTAATAATAACTAAACATATTAATAAAAGGTTGAAACACATTCAGCTTTTTACATCTAATAGTCTTCTCAAAAGCAGAAATCAAATAATCAAATTGATCTTATTCCTGTTCAAAATCTCTGAAATTTGGTTGTTGATACAACAAACGGCAGCACAAACCCCATGTATTTATCTGCATTTCCAAACATACAAAAGACGGCACTGGTGAATCACATCTGGAGTGCTGGGTCCCATTCTGGCCTCCCCAGTACAAGAATGATAGGGACGTAAAGGATCACAAAAGGCCATGAAGATAATAAAGCATCTGGAGCATCTCGCATTCGAGGAGAGGCTGAGAGAACTGGGACTGTTCATCCTGGAGAAGAGAAGGCTCAGGGTTCAGGGCTCAGGGGGATCTCCTCCATGTGCATAAACTCCTGGTGGGAGGGTGTGAAAAAGGTGGAGCCATGTTCTTCTTAGTGGTGCCCACTGACAGGATGAGAGGCATAGCCTGAAATACAGGAAATTCCATTGAAAATTAAAAAAAAAAAGGTTTTAAATGTGAGGGCGGTCCAACTCCAGAGCAGGTTGCCCAGAGAGGCTGTGGAGTCTCCATCCTTGGAGATATTCAAGACATGACTGGACACAGCCCCAAGGAACCTGCTCTCGCTGACCCTGCTCTGAGCAGGGCTGTTGGATGGGACGATCTCCAGAGGTGCCACCAACCTCATCCATTGTGGGATGTGGTGAACGAGGGTATGAGGCCACGAAGGAAAAAGGGCTGCTTCAGATGAAGGACAAATTGTAAACTGACTGTGGCTACTTTGGTCTGATCACTGAGAGAAGTTTTCTACTGCCAGGGCAGAAAATAGAGAACAGAATTGCAAATACACATACAAAACCACACAGTCTGAAGAGGCAACCTGGCTGTTTCACGAGGGAGAGTCTGCGCCACAGGTTGTAGCCTGGGAGAGGTGACAGTGGCCCGGAGCTCTCCTTCCAGTGCCTCGTTCATGCAGCCTGGGGAAACGTGACTTGGCCGTGGCCTGCCAGTGCTGAGAGTGACGGGGAAAGAGCCAACCACATCATTTCAAGCAGCGTAAATATGCCTGAGAATAGAGATCTGCAGCAAATAACTCTCTGCTTCTCCTATTATGTCCAGTTTTGTTACCTATGAACACATACATGTCTAAGAGTATCTGGGAATATGTTATAAATGATGGTTCCTACAGACACACTGTACTTATCTTTAAGGTAAACACAAAATCCAGAAAATAAAAGAAGTTGTTTGGAGAGTTTGAAGTGGCCACAGAAGAAATTAACATTAGTTGTGATTGACTGATGGAGCCATTAATGTCAGGCTTATAGAAAATCTAGCTTGCCCTCAGGCATCTTATGGGTCACAGATGCTTACCCTGTAACCTGCATCACATCTGTAACTCCTAGTTGAGCTAGAGTAGGGATTTGGGGAAGAAACCCAGTTAGGATTTAGAGATGGATTCAAGGTCTCCTTGTAAATAGACCAAATAGATCTTGATCCTCTGAAAAAGCAGAGTGCTGTCAAAAAATAGCAAGTGTGGGGAGGTAAAAAAAAAATGTTTCTGAAGAGCAGCAACAATCACAGTATGGGTTAGACGCACTCTTTGTTTTGAGATCCTTGCTAAAACTGTGACAGCTTAAAGCACTCTACAGAAATGAAACATTGGAGCAAAATGATGTGGGACTGCTGAGAGAGTGTTTTTGCAGTAAATTCCAGAGCTGAAAAGTGGAGGAACGCATTGACTGTATGCCCAGGAGAGAAAGCAAAAATGGATATGAACAAACGATTGCAAAACACTATGTTTTTGCAGCCGAGCAAGTGATCATGCAGGTGTTCGGATCGAATGAGCTCTGCCCGGCTGTCGTGGTGGCAGAAGAGTACACACGGTGGGTAATTACTTCAGCCTGGCTGACAGTGATACATTTATTAAGCTGTGATAAGTCATTGCTTTCACTTGTCCGTCCAGGCCCGAAGTACTTCTATAGTGATAAAGTCCAAAAAGAGATTGTAAAGATTTCTACCTGCAGGAGCAAATTAAATTTCTGCCCCCATGCTACCAAGACTCTTAGCAGAGCGGATAATTTATGTCAAGAAGGTGACTAGCCTCTTGGCATAGGTATGGGAAGCGGAGGAGCTGAGTCTAGGGAAAAATTCAGGGAGGCAGAAATTTGATCCCTCCGTAGAAGAGAAATTGCAGAGAGCCTCTGGGGCTGAAGCAATGCATTCTTGCGGAGAAACCTTGAAAAATCTTTCAGTTGGCAGGAAGCAGAGAAACAGGTTGGCAGCCACAACGATGCCATGTAAAAATTCAGATTCTGGACAGCAACATTCTTTTCTTGTACAATTTTAGGTTTCCTCTTCCAAGCCTCATATTTTTCTCAGTGCTCATTTTTTTTCTCAGCACTGAGTTAGTATTTCTATTTTGCTTCGTAGTAAGCGGCAGTACCACATTATAAACAGAAAATCATGCAAATATACTAACCGTCACTGTTTACAAACGCTGCTCCTGTAGGCTGGTTTTCAGCCAGCAATTTTGAAGATAGAGTGTATTAGTGCCTAGATTTTGCCAGTTCATGAGCTACAGTAAATGAATGACTCATTAGAAAAAAATATATACATACATATATTTTCTTCTCTTTGAACTCATCATTTAAGGCTAAATCCATCTATGGAGCTAAATGAGAATGGCAGAAAGCAAAATAATGTGGACATGGCTTATAGGCATGTAATGAAATTTGGCTTAGTTTTATTCTTTCTAGCCCAGCATCTGCTATGGCGCTCAGGCCAGGGTCTCCATTAGAAAACACTGGAAAACTGTGCAACCACACACAGTTAAAGATAATCTATTTGACAAAACTAAAAAGGGCAATCCACTGATAAAGACCATTTTATGTCAGACGGTAAGCAAGAGGAAAAGAAGTTGTAGCATCTGCTCTAATAACAGTTTGCAAAACCCTATACTTTGAAAAAAGATCCTCGGAGAACTTTGTTGCAGGAAGCAGTGATCTGAAAAGTAGGTGGCAGATAATCAGATGGACAAGACCTCTCTGTGCAATGCTCCAGTCCAAATGGATGATGAAATACTTGGATACAAATACAGGGAACTATTGAGGAGGGTATTTGCATTGGTACTTAGTGCTGACGCAAGCGTAATGTGATTACTGCATTATGTCCTTTGTCCACAGCTCCAGGAGAAGGTTAAAAGGTTAAACAAGGCTCATACTGGAACCAAACAAATGTTGAAAATGTGGGAGAATATGCCCTGGTAGCAACAGACTGCAGGAGCACAATGTGGGTAATTTAGAAAGAGATTAAAAGATGACTTGATCATAACAAGTAAGTACCGACACGGGGAATAGAAATTAAGATAATGGGCTCTTGAGTCTTTCAGGCCCATATGTAACAAGATCTAGTGGCTGGAAGCTGAAATTAGGCAAATTAAGAGTAGAAATAAAGTACACGCCTGATGATGAGAGTAAATTAACCAATGGGACCACTGGCTGGGTGTTGGGAAACATATAAATACATATATGGCTGTAAATGTGTAAACCAGTGAGGTATTTTTCAAAACAACATGCTGATTATTTTAGGCCGGCCTTCTGACTGGTATCACACAGATAGTTTGCAGGATAGCAACGATAAGCTCAAGCTAAATAATCTATGATTTCCTGACTGTCTTTGGTGATTAGGATGTAAAGATACAAGAACAGTTATAGTCGCCTCTGCTCTGGCCTGGTTGGAACTCATCTTGTTTATAAACCACGTGAATGCTTCAGAGATTTTCCTGAATACTTGTCCCAAGTCTATTCCTCATGACAGGAAGGCAAAAGTGGGATGGAGTGCTTCGCAGAGACTCCTCGCACCCAGGCACCATTCACCCGGCGTACATGGAGTAAAAGGAGCCAGCAGAATAAAATAAGAAAGTAACTGTGCAGCCATCACTGAAACACAAGGCATTTTAGTCCTGGAGATTGGCAGAGGTTAATTAAAAGCATGAATTTCAAATTATTCCATTAAACTGGTACAAATCCCATTTTGAACACTCATGTTTAATACTGAAACCACGGGCTCTAGTTTAGTTTAAGGAATAGTGTTCAAGTAACTTAAGATGGGAAGCATTTAAAGCCAAAATGCATATATGTGAGTGAAGGTGTGCATCACTTCGGTGGTTCGAGCAGCTTAGTGCAAAATGCTATGTATCTTAAACCTCATAGTCTTGTGAAAGAGAGAGATGTGTGCAATTAATTTTTTTAACTAGTGGATCAGTTTTGCCCTCCTCCTGTGTCTATCTTTCCCATGCAAATTACATGTACTTCAAGTATATGTCAATGCAAAAAGATTTCCCTGTTCTCTGGGTGTAGAGCGCTGGTTCTTTCTGTGCTTCGGGTCATTGCAGAAAAGGTAACTATCCAGATAAAAGTGTTTTTCAACAACTTTTGAGATTTCAGCATTCCTTTAAAATTGCACTGGAGTGTAAGCATTTCACAAGATGCTTTTGTCCAAAAAGTTATTTCAAGTCCTGAAACTCTGAAGCTTCTGAGTTGCTTTAGGTTTCTGTGGTTGAAGAGACCCTGAAGACCCTGAAGAGACCTCAAAAACCTTAACAAAAGCCTGAAAATGCTAATCCTTCAGAAAAACCTTGGCTTCCCGTGAACTTACACATTTAAAATTCAGTTGAAGATTGGAACATTAAATGGGATTTCTTTGTCTTCAGTTACTCATAGCATTTACTTGCTCAGTCTCTGCCCTGCAATAATTATTTTTGGAGGGAAGCTGGAGCTTTTTCCATTAGTCAAAGAAATGAAAGTCCTCAGTCTCTTTTATTCCAGAAATAATAAAGCCGGTCTTTAAGGCCTTTCTGCAGGGTCAAAATTACACTATGTTTTCGTTGCTCAAACAAAATGTTTCAAGGGTCATTTTCAGTACAGCTGGAGTGGCTATTTAGGCACAAGCCATGCTTAAAATGTCTTGGCTGAAATCGTTTCTAACACTACATTCCTGTGCAGAAGCTCTTTGGCTATTTCATTTAAAGGAAATACTTTGTGTGGGTGCGAGTGCAATGCAAATGGTCTGTTACATCCTGTTACTTTTCCAACGTGGCTTCAGGAATGGGGCAAGGGGTACATTAGGACAGCTTGTACGGCTCACCAAAGGCCAACTTTTGTTCTGAAGTAGAAACTGAAAGATTTCTCTGTACTTTGAGATGCGAAAGCTAAATTTATCACTGGCTTGACAATAAGGAAATCTATTTCATCTCATTGGAGAGAGATTAAAGAGGGTGATTTTCATTTTATTACATCGTGGCAGACATTTCATCCCAGACAGTTGTGCCAGTCCTGCGTGCAGTCATTCAACATTGTGTATGACTTGATTTGTGCTTTATGCAATAAGCTGTGAGTTATTCTGCAGATTATCTCAGGAACACAGTTTGGAAATGAGTGTCACAGAAGTTTGAGTCTTCCTCTAAGCTTCATAGCTGTAGGTGACCATGGGAAATATTTGGAGAATTCAAATGTCACTTCTGAGATATATGTTCAAAATCGTTGAGCCCAATACATAAAAATATATTTTGTAAACTTTTTTTTTGCAAAAGTTCATCCATCCTTCCAATACAATGACAAGGGAGAAAAATCCATGGTTCTTTACATTATCCAGTGCAATGTCACGATGATTAAAACAGGAATTAAGGAAGAACCAGCACTTAATATAGTTAAATCTCTTGGGACAAGGCAGATAATCTTGCAGTTCAGGCATTATATTAGACACAAGGAGACCTGATTTCTGTTCCAAGTTCTGATACTGATATCAATAGTTGAAATCAATTGGATTAAGCTGAAGGCACCTAACTTGCGTTTCAGAAACACAGTACAGAAACATCGGCCCCATGAGCCTTACAATACATATAGGGTGGCTCTCACATGCCTTGCTCTGTTCAACCTGCTGCAAATGCTGTGCACAGATTTGTCCCAGCTGTGCAATAAACACGCTGCACTTCTGCGGCTCTGGACTTGCTCTGCACACTGAGACTGATCCAACAGCAGGGGCAGAGGGAACTTGAACTGCTGGGCATGGAGATCTCCTAGCAGACTGCTAGATATCAGCAAATCCTGACAAAGGAAAAGTATCTGGTTTTTAGTCTGTTTGCTTTTTTTTTCCTCCCTTCTTTTTTTCCCTGAGTGATTGTTCTGGGCAATAAAAGAAATTTGAAAGGAGACAATCAGCAGGGAAACCCAGATGACTGGCAGCTCTATTGAGGCTATTTAGCTTCTTTTAAAACAATTCTCAGGTTTGCAAAGAAGGCTTTTTTGTGCAGGAATTGATTCTTGGTTTGCATTTGTGTAGCATGTAATAAACAAAACCTCTGATCCGCCTGGAGCCTCCAGGGCCCTTGTATAGCCTGAGATCAACAAGTTCATTCAGTAGTGTAAATCACAGAAATGTAGGAAGGAAGCTAAAATGACTGGGTACATCAAAGCTCTGCACTGAGGGAAAATATCCCTTATTCCTGCCCTCCTCCCTGGGTGGACTAGACCGTTCATCTCATGTTCTTGCAAACATTCACCAGAGAGGAGGACGCCGCTCCCTGCTTTATTGGCATTACAGTTAAAGATGTTTCTCTAAAAGCCAAATGAAATCTTGGAGGTGATAATTTCTTCTGGAGGAGAAAAATTGATTGCCCTCACATTTATGACCCATTTTACCTATGTTATCATCCGCAGCATACCCATTCCCTATACCTGTCCACATCCTTCCACTTGCCTGAGCAGTTTATGCTTGCTGGATGGCTAAACCCTTCTGTTTCTCTCCTGCAAATTCTTTCCATTTTCTTACATCTTCCTTCCTTGAAGTACAGTGCTCAGAACTTGGGGTAGCACCTCAGTATCCTGTATCCTACCCCCAGCTCTCCTGTTAATATCTCGCAGTGATACCTGCCATTTCACTAACAAGATCAGCACGTGGTTCACTCACAGAGAGCTGTAGGCTACTAACACCTGCAAATCGTCCCCAGTTGTAAAACGCTCCTTTAAAACAGGGAACAAAACCAGACACTGAGATGATGCCAACAGTGACAGCTGCTAAAGATGCAGAGGTTCAGCTGGACAATCCTTCTTCTGACCATCCCGTTTTTTCAGTTTGAATGGAATACTGGCCACAGGTATGCAACCAGCTAAATGCAGATCAACTGCATTTTTGTTGTTATTAATAATGCAGGTCCTCAGATTTTCTCAGGCCCGTCTCCTGTTGAGACAGTAAGTTATAGCTGAACATAAATGCTGTAAGCTGTTAAAACGTTATGACTGTATGCCTGAAACACTGACAAATAAACTAGTGTAACTGGCATTTGACTCATTGGGTCACATTTCATTTCACTTGAGGAAATAAATAAGAAGATATGACAGTTCTGTTCATGCAGAAATAAAAATGTGCTGTCTCAGGAAGTGGGTGTTCACACACAGTGCCAGTTTCTGTCGAATGTATGCAAAATATATAAATCAGCTGAGCTGATTTGACATTAATTACATGTTTAATTTTTCCTACAGTAAACTGCATAATGAATGAAAAACTCTAGAAGGGGGGAAGTGAAATCCCACTTCCATTGCCTCTCAAATACATCAGAATTGAGTCTATGTTTGCAATCACTGAAATCTGGCTGTATGCAGTAAAAGATGGTTGGTGATACTGCAGTGACATCCCTCACTTGTTCTTCAGTGTTATGGATTCAAAATTAGCTCTTCCGCATATTTGGAGCATGGACCATGTTTCTATTGTGCATCATATTAGGCTATGCATCAATGGACCTTAATCACTCCTTGCCCTGAATGGCACAGACCATAACCCTTCCTTTCTCCCAGCGTTAGTTAAAATGTGTGCTCCTTTGTGGCAAGGGTTGACAGTGAGGACAGGATGGGACAGAATCAGATTTTTGAGCTGTTAGGTATCCACGCAACTGCTGTGCTCTTATTTTATATAGTTAAGATTTATCGTAAACTAAAAGATTGCATTTTACCAGAGACTCAGGCAATCTTTGTGCTCAAAAGGTTTACAGAAAACACAACCCTCTGGGAGGAAAGAGTAGTACAAAACCTTCAAGGTTGCTGCTGGCCTTGAGAGAACGGTGTTTTATTCCATGTTCATCTGTGGTCTGCCTGTCCTGCCTGGGACCAGCCTGCAAAAGTCATTTAGGCAACTAAAAGTAGGTACCCACAGATAGGTCTGGATAGGGACAGGGCACATGACACTTTGTTCTTTTTGTTGTCCAACCCCTAGGTCCTAAGTCCTCAATTACGCTTGTAGGGTCCTAAACATCTTGAAGATTTTAGGACCTGGTGGAATATTCAAGGCTTCTTAGTGGCCTAGAAAGATACTTGGTTATGATTAGTTTCCAGAAAACATATCTCTAATTGGTGACTTTAGCATCTAAATTCCCTTAAAATTGTCCGGTAGATAGTTCTAAAAATACAGTATAAGTCGTCAAGCACTTAAGCATTTTAAATACTGAGAGGGCCTGCTGGAATTTATCTGAGGATTCATCAGGAACAACATCGAAGTCTTCAGACATTAGCACTTTCCCTCTGGAGCACAGGAGAGAGGCCAAAAGGCTTTGAAAGATCAAAAAGCATTGCTGTGTTTAGAAAGAGGCAGGGAAGGAAAGTGGAACCACCAGTCAGACAATTTGCATTTCTGGAGATATACTGGAGAAACTGGAATATGAGTGGAGAAACTGGAATGAGGATGAATGTTGGAGAAACTGGAATGAATCTGACCTCCTCAGTGATGCTGTGCCAGAATGGAAGGTGGTTCAAGAGAGACTTTGTAAGTACAAACAATCTGGACAAATTGGAGATCTTTTCTGCTTTGGAACAAGCAATTGCTTATACACAAGCTGGGGACAGCTGAATGAAGAGTCTGCAACGAATTCGAGGTGGAAACCTCAGACTGCTGTGAAAAAAAAAATAAATCATCCTGGGACATGCATACAGGAGTACTGTATAATAAACCCTTCCTTCTGTGCAATTATGGAGAGGTCTCAGCTGTACAGATATGGGCCCCAGGAAGCAAGAAAGACATGAAATAATAGGAGATAGTCCAGGGGAAAAAAAAGAATCAAAATGACTAGGAATCTAGAAAACATAAAGATTGAAAGAGCTGGGGTTGTTTCGTTTAGAGAACAGAAGGCAGATGGGAGATACATGAGGGCTTAAATGTTTAAGGTATTGCCGCGGAGAGGGAAGACCCATTTTCCATATGCAGTGCAAGAAGTTATGGGTATGAACTGTAGTAAGGGAGAGAGGGATCAGTCTCCATAATCCAATGGGTTAGCACTAGAGTAGGCTGCCTGGGGAGGTGGGAGCATGTCCCTCTGTGGAGATGTCTGAGTATGGGTCTGGGTAAGAGTAGCTGTAACAGTTTGAGAAAAGCTGAAACAGCCTTTGTGCAAGGAGGTAGACTAGGTGACCTCTATCATGCCTGAAAAATTAGGCCCTTAGTTTCACTGTCACTCATATTTTTCTCTGTAAAACGGGGATAATTCATAGCGAGCCACGGTATTACCTTAAATCTGTCAAGGATTATGAGGAGCTCAGATGCTTCAGGAGCAAAGGAAAGGAGGTGTATAAGCTTCTGAGGTTGATCAGCAGCCTCTTAAAACCATGATTTAAGTGGCATAGTGCTGTTGTGTTATAATTCAGATGCTGCTGTACTGAGTTGCCTGCAGGGAACGGGAGCTATTTTTTTTTTCCCCCTAAGCATTATCAAACACAATGTCACAGACAGTATTTGAACCACCCCCCCCACCTCCCCCAGACCAAGAGCTGTGATCTTTATTTTCCTGGGACAGCGTTTGTTATGAGGCCATTGGCCTGTATCCATGTGGCTGTTAATGAAGGACTGTCAACTCTTACTGCATACAGGCAGCACAGAAGAATCAGTCCTGCAAAAAGCCAGCTCTTGGCAGCCAAGTGTTCCTATTTCATACTGGGCTCTAGCAGAATCGAGGGAGAGGATTGCTGACCGCAAGGGGAGCTTAAACTGGACTCCATCTCAAATAAGAATTTGGACTGAAAACATATTTTCTGAATTGCAAGAATGCTGAGGCAGCGGCACAAGACCACTGTCCAAATTTGACTGCCAAATGTTGAGTTTTCTTGAAAAGAAATTATTCATTATTAAAAGTAATCAGAACTGTCCAGCAGCAATTCAGGGTCCAGCAAATAAAACAGCCCTCCAAAAAGGTAATATTTTTACTTTGAGACCATGTCTTCAAGACGTAGGCACGTGAATGCAGCAAATGAGGTGTCATGGCTTAGTAAGTTACCAGTGATGAGCTGAGTTGCCAGACATTGGTGGGCTATAGCAAAGCGATGGCTTAGGATAGGGAATAGCTGAGATATCTGCAACTGAGATGAAGACCCAAGTCAAAAACTTTCACAGTGGGGAGGAGGTTATCTTGTCACTAAAACATTCTCCTCCATCTCTATCTTTTTTCAGAGTGCTGTGATACTATTCACAACTGCTTTAATAATGGTCCCAGCAGGCCAGAACCCTTGGACGTTATCAATTAAATAGAAACTAGAAGTTTGGCCAAGTGCAACACAGCAAGACGTTGGAAAAGTCAAAGAAAAATATCAGTTTTCCTGCACCTGACCCAAATCTTCTCCTACAAGACCTTGCAGTGTCCTGACCACTATTTACAACACTGCAGAGCTGATCTTGCCCACAGAATAGAACAATTTTTTTTTTTTTTTGTTAGACAAAGTTTTAAATACATCTTTATTGGAGTTACAGATCTTAGAGCCAGAGGAAACTGCTAGGACCCTGTCTGACCTCCTCCCAAGCACCCATGGGAGTGCTCCTGGAAACCCCTTGTTTTCTGACTGAGCTGAAACATCTCCGTTAGGTAATCTCCCCGCTTTGGTTTAATGACTTCACATGGCTGAGAATTCACTACTTGCACGGGTAAATTATACCACAGGCTAATTGCTTTATTGTTTAAAAAAAGTAGCCTGTATTTCCTGCCAGGTTTCTCCCAGCTTCTGCTTTCAGACACGGATCGTCTCATGCCTTTGTCTGGTGGCCTGGGAAGATGCCACCTGAAGGAGATCTTTTATGCAGGTATTCAGAAAACAGATCAAGTCATCACTTCCACTTCTCTTGGTTAAAATAAACAAGGTGAACTTATTAAGCCTCTTGCTGTTTGGCAAGTTTTCCAGACGTGAAATAAAACTAAATAACTTCCCTCTTCTACATACTTATCTCTGTCTTGCAAAGTATTGTTTTAAAATCTAAATACTCTGCAAGATAGCTGTGCTGTTGTGTTTGGAGACTGCCTGTTCCAGGTCGTATTATTCTCCTGGAGTGATGAACTTGTTCAGCAAGAACATCTAGGGGGAGAATCTGGAATTTAAAATTAGGCACTGGAAGTAAGGAGGGACTGTGTTCAGCGCATCCTCAAAGTGTCTGATTAGGGACTAGGTACTAAAGAGGGATAACATACTCTTACACAGCAGCCGTCTGGGAATTGGAGATTAAAGAGCAATCTTTACACCTCAGAGGTAATCTCCTCATTAAATGCTGGATTTGGAAATGCCCCAGGCTATAATGCAAAGGTCTGTATGGAAAAAGAAGAGAAGGCTGTCTATTTGGTATGTGTGGTAGCATAAATTGCAGATCTTTCATGAAAGGGGCAACAGAACAGTAATTTATTCAGCATGAATTTTTATCAGGAAATTGCCCATTTTTAGGCAAGAGTAATATTCACTGCTGTGGATTTGCAGCTGCCGGTAATGATGAACACCTAATAATTTATAAAAATTTGTATTACTGTGCCTTCCTGCATTGTTTCCTAACAGCCTTGTTGATTCAGCTTAAGATAGTCATAGAGTAAATACCTTGTTAATGTGAAAAGGATACAGTGTTCATACAGTCATGCATTATTGAATACTGATTCTTGATTTTGTTATTGAGGTATTTACTATATGTCTGTTTGGACTAAATAAACAGAGATGTTTGTTAGCAAAAAGTTCAGTGAAGTAAGAATGATTCGAGATAGCAGCACCTATAACCCCTAAGGAATCCTGACTTTGCATCCGCAATAACGGGCTCTCTACACTGCAATGGAACCAAGGGATCCTCTAAAGTCTGCTTCAGTCTGATCCCCACTGTCACATTATCCCTTCCATAAAATGATTTAGATCACCTTCAGTCTCCTAACGAGGACCCAATCCTCAGCATCGCTGTGCTAATCGGTATAGATCTTCAGACATCCAGCTGAAATGAGTTCCAGTTTGTCCCCACGTATTCTTGTGTCAGCATCATCCTTTATTTAAGTGGGCCTGCTCCACTTGTGGTTTATTTCTTTTCCTTCCCAGACATCTACAAAAAGCAATGAAATCTTGTCTTAGCCTTTCTTTATTAAACCTAACAAGCCCAAATATCCTTCACCTTCCCTTATGAGAGCACAAGTGCCTTATGCCCTTTATAGTCCTCCTTAGGAATTGTTCTAGTGCCAGGTTTTTTTTTTCTTCGGTGAGCCTGTCCAGAACAGCACAGAGATGAAGTCTCACCTAGGCCTGTTTCACTGGCATCGGGGTGATCTTCACTGGAATTAGTTGTCTCCACCTATCGTAGGACTGCATTTGCTGAAATTCTTCCTGCCCTACCACGTTGGTAGCTAGATGTTGTTGCCGTTCCTGCCAACTGGTGAGTGTCAGATGGGACAGATAGTCTTCCCTAAGCACTGTGCTTGCACAGTGTTCTGCTGTCTCTTCAAATGTGTTGTATGTCAGCACAATGGTTGTGTTTATTTACTTTTCTCTAAGCTTTAAGGTCATCCAGTTCTTCCTCCTGATATTCCTGCTTTGCCCAGAGCTGACAATGCTCCAACAGATTTAATGGGAACACTGCTAATTTAGATCATAGAACGGTTCGGGTTGGAAGGGACCTGAAAGGTCACCTAGTTCCAACCCCCCTGCCACGGGCAGGGACATCTTCTGCTAGACCAGGTTGCTCAAAGCCCCATCTGACCTAGCCTCGAACACTTCCAGGGATGGGGCATCCACAGCTTTTCTGGGCAACCCGTGCCAGCGCCTCACCGCCCTCACAGGGAAGAACTTCTCCCTGGCATCTAATCTAAATCTGCCCTCTTTCAGTGAAAAGCCCTTACCCCTTGTCCTATCACTACACTCCCTGATAAAGAGTCCCTCCCCATCTTTCCTGTAGGCCCCCTTTAAGTACTGGAAGGCTGCTCTAAGGTCTCCCTGGAGCCTTCTCTTCTCCAGGCTGAACAACCTCAACAACCTCAAGTCCAGCTCCAGCTGTGCCTTGGCTTTCTTGATCCCCTCCCTGCACTCCCAGGCCATATCCCAATAATCTCCCCAGGACGTATATCCCCGACTCCACTGCCTGTGCATTTTGGTTTTGTGTTTTAGTTTGGCTAAGAGGTTTTGACTTAGCTAAAATGGCCTCCTGCCCGACTTCTTGCACGTCAGGATTGAGACCTCTTGCACCCTAAGGAAAATGTCTTTCTTTAAATATCTCCCAGCTCTCATTTGCTCCTTTGCCTCTGAGGGCAGTTTCCCAAGGAATCCCATGCGCAGCACCCTCAACAGCCAAAAGTTTGCCCTTCTGAGGTTTAGGGTCCTGACTCTACTTTTTTTCTGCCCTTTACCCTTCAAAATTGAGAACTCAACCAGGGCACGATGGCTGCAGTCTAGGCTACCTCCAGTCTCGACCTCTCCAATAAATTCTTCTGCAGTAGTGAGCAACAGGTCCAGCAGTGCCTCTCCTGTGGTTGGGTTCTCTATCACCTGTACTAGGAAGTTGTCCTCAGCACATTCCAGTAGTTTCCCGGACTACTTGCAGTTCGCTGTGCTGCTTTTCCAGCAGATGTCCAGGTGGTTGAAGTCCCCTATCAGAATCAGGGCCTGCAAGCGTGAAGCTTCCTGCAGTTGAAGAAATAAGTCTTCCATCAAACTCCCCTCCTTGATCGGGTGGCCTGTAGTAGACACCAGCCACAAAGTTTCCTTTGTTGCCTTGGTCTCTACGTTTAACCCATAAGCTCTCAACCTGCGCATTGCTGTTCTCCAAAGATAGCTCTGTCCAATCAATTCCATTTTTAGCACAGAGGGCAACTCCCCCTGTCTCTTTCCCTGCTTGTCCCTTCCAAATAGTTTATAGCCATCAATCATGGCATGCGATTCACCCCATCAGGTTTCTGTGATAGCAATCAGGTTGTATTTTTCCATCTGGGCAGCGGCTACCAGCTCCTCCTGTTTGTTTCCCCGTGCTGTGTGCGTTGGTATAGAGTCACTTCAGCTGAGCTATCAGCCACATCCCCTTTTTGGAGGAGTTTGCCCTAATTCCCTTGAGCAATTCACAGGTGTTTCCCTGTTACTTCCTAATGCCTCAGTAGCCCCTGACTCCTCCCTAGTGCTTAGAACTCCATCCCCTTCCCCTGCTAAATCTGGTTTAAGGCTCTGTTTACAAGTCCAGCCCAGCTTGTTGCCCAGGACAAGCCCAGCACACCAATATAAATACTGAAATTCCCTGAGAAACTCTTCCAGTAGCTGTGTTATAAGAAATGTTTCCTCTTTTAACCCCATTTCCTTTTTCTAGCCTCTTCCTTTCCTACCATAGAGTTAACCTATGCCTCATCTTCTCTTGCATAATTTTGTATCAGGTACTTTACAAAATTATTATTTTTTTTAAAACCACCAAATGGATTCGACCTATGGCATTTCTTGCCTAAGACTCTAGTCCAGCATGCTTGTAAAACTGTTTAATTTTATCTCATTTTCCATCATCATGCCTTGAACTACTTTTAAGACCTTGTTCTAAATCCTTGCATATAACCAAACTTGAATTAATTACTCATTGGTACCCGTATCAGTCTTTCCCAGTCTTCTACCTTAACTAGTTATCTAAGCACATAAATCCAAGTCTTGCATAGCTCTTAAACAATACAGTGTTTGATCGTTTAGTTTGATTATATGTTCTAGCTACTTCACCTATTGATGGCACGCGCCCTATGTGTAGGATCTGATCATCACCAGGTTCATGCCCTAAATAGATGGAAGGTAGTGTTTAGAGACTTGTCAGTCCAGGTTTTCATGTGAATAATTGCAACCAGGCAGTTTTCAAGTGACAAAACTCAGCTAGTTTTCAAGAGGCAAATGTCTTTTTTCAAAAACCTGTTGGCTTTTCTGTGATTCATAAAGAAAGACTCTTCCAGAGTGCTATTGACTGAACACTTTGGAAATGTATCCTTCTTTCTCTTTCTGTCCTTGTACCCCAACTGTCTTTATGTCACATCCTTATTCCATCTGCAGGTGATAATTTATCCTTTCAGGACTTGTTTATAGGGTTTCCCTTGACTTAGGCAGTCCACATCTTTGCTCCCCCCCCCCCCCATTTTTCTGCCTCCCTACCCAAAACTCAGGTTTCTGAACTATGGCTCTGGGAAAGTGGACAATCTGGAGCGAATCCAGACCGAGAACTGCCACCCATGTTCAGTGCAAGAGAGAAAACTGCAAGTGCCTCTGTCAGACAGCTATCAGGGCATCCAGCGGGCTAAATTCTGCACCACCCAAGGCTTGGGTTTATCCTAACAGGGCTGTGGGAAAATGCATGTATCCAGTTGTTGCTCAGCTCATGCCTATAACCTTCTCCTGAGCCTTGATTTCTGTGCTTGCTTTAAGGTAGAGCCGCAGGTCATGTTTTCCTTATGTATCACAGGAGGTAACATACTGCCACGCTCATTTCACGTAGCAGCTGAGCAGGCAGAGGACTCATCCAGTTTATGGGCCACAAGTTCAAACTCCAGCTCTGCTGGAGGAGATACAACCCAGACCCCCCCGACCGTGGAAAGTACCTCTGCCTCTTCAGACCAATGCTGTTGGTGGGCCGCTGTGGGGAGAGTAAGTTGAAGCTCAAAAGGAGCGGAGGGAAGGGAAAGGAAAAGGTGACACGGTATCCTAGCAGTTAGAGCTGGTAAGAGCAGAGGGCATCCAGTCTCTGCGGTGAGGCCAGCTTGCAGAAATTGCTCTTAGTGCTGTTGCAGGTGACAGGCAGCCTTGCAGAGAGCACAGGAGCAGCTCTGAGACGAGGGATCAGAAACCAGGATCCTGCCCTGCTAGACAGCCCTTTGCACGTTCGACTCTGGAGTCAGGCCTTCTTTCACTTGCTCTTACGCTGCCCCCAAGATACGTTTGTGTCTTTCTTTGCTCAGACCAAAGACAAAAGGCTGCAGCTGCAGGAATAGCTGGAGATCCTGGTGCTTCCCAGTAGGGAGCGAAGAGATCAGGGCTGCATCCTTCTTGGTCTCAGCAGCCCCCTCCTCCTGGCAGACGTGGGATACGTGCACTTTTTCATACTGTGGAGGGAGGAAATACTTACACAACTAAATTAGGTGTATCTGTTCACTTTCTGCTGGATCTGTGCTTGTGTTTCTTTCATATTGTGGGTTCTTTACTGACCTGAAGGGAAAAATGCATATTTTGGCATGTCTTGCCACTG
Organism: Sagittarius serpentarius; assembly: GCA_034782735.1. Taxonomy (NCBI): domain Eukaryota; kingdom Metazoa; phylum Chordata; class Aves; order Accipitriformes; family Sagittariidae; genus Sagittarius; species Sagittarius serpentarius. The sequence goes on from JAVKLA010000040.1 coordinate 20,152,630, forward strand.
ACTATGGGTACAGAGGGTATCGTGAAGCATGGAATGACCTCAGGAGACATGAAGTAGGTAGCAATTAAATGGGAAAACTGCTCATGGAAGAAAATGAGTAACAGTTTGCTGTTAAAATTGTAACAGCTAATTTTTTACGAGCTAAAAGTGGGTATTGCCCAGCACTTTCTTATCCTTCCTGCAGCCAAGCTTTATGATGCATCACAGTTTTTGATTGGTTAACAGAAAACAAATCAATTTGTGAGCTTTCTTATTGAAAGCGTAATGTAATCGTTCCTATAACAGATTGTTATCTGTGAGGAGCAAGATTATTTTGCAAGGGCCATGATGGGTTAAGAGTAATTATCGACTAATAAACATGCCTGAAATCTTGTGCTGAGAGGCATGGTTGTCTTTTTCTTTTCAAGAGAATTAAATTTAAGCGATGCTGTTGTGCTGCTAGTGCCAAAGAACAAAGCATGAGATTCTTGAGAACACTGAACTCTTGGTGACCTCCCGAGTGACAGCGTTAGCACTTGGCAGTACTTGGTAGGAAAAAGCACACTGAGAACGGATCACAAGTCTAACCTGTACTGCTAAAGGCAATCCTACGTAATATGAATTGCACTCACCTCTGAACCACTCCACTGGATTTCAAAGAAGTTACAGCAGTGTAAAGCTGGAGTAAAGCAATGGCCAATTTGTCCAGCTGCCATTTCACTGACATTTAGGTGCATTAGCAAATGGGAAATACAACAATTCTAAATTTCTCATGCTGAGGTTAGACACAGAAGGCCAAATGACACAGCAAGCCTTCAGTGGAAGGTTCTGGACCAGATCGGAATGAACGCGGTTGCAACCAAACCCACGGAGGGTTTTGCATGATGCCATACTTTGTGCACTTGCAAAACTAGGACTGAGGTTACCCAAGGCCAGTTCCTGCTCTCACCGATGGCCACATCATGCAGTCCTGACTACAAAGCCCTTTTGCATCTGTCACCGAGGTGTTGCTCCAACTGGAGCAGGCAGAAGAAGCACCAGGATCTGGACAAGTGGTGATGCAAAGCACAGCTGCAGCTAAAAACAGCAAAGTTGGAAGTGGCTTAAGCTGGAAGTGAGAGTTAATGGAGATGGGAGATGGAGAACGTAACTCGGCATTTTCCAACAGGGGCAAAAGGCGACTAATGGATTAGAAATCAGCTGCAGCCCTACTGTGGATTTACCCTATCTGAAATAAAAAACCCCAAGAAAACTCCATTAGCGTAATACATCTTTCACACAGCTGTGACCAAGCTGCAGGCTCTGTATATGGAGGGAACAACAATTTCCCCTGCTCTGAGCATTAGTACATTAGTGTCATCTTGGATGAAGAGGGAGAAAATGAGAAATTGAAAGTGTAAGGAATTTTGTTTCTCTGAAGGAGCAGCCCATGGGACAGAGGTGAATCCTGCAAACCCAGCCCTGCGGGGATGCTATCTGAGGGCTGACGATGTGTTTCCCTGGCCCTGTGTTTCCACTGTTTGCTGTTGAGGTCCTGGTCCAGATCTGAAAGTCTCAGGATTGCCCCCCCTCCAGTGCTGCAAACAAGGTGAAGAAGCCCTTTTGCTTTTGCTTCAAGAGGGGAGCAGAGAAAACGGCACACAGAGAGGATTCAAGAAAGCTAAGGCTGCCCCTGGCTTTACCCCAGGCTGGCTGCTTGGGTTCAGCATGCTTGATATAGCATGTATTTAATTGCTGAAGTTGGCCTTATTCACAATGAAGCCATGTGAACCCAAAATTACACATGTTGCTGTTGTCTAGCCTTGGGAGCGTGCAACAGCGCGGTTCTGGGCAAGCCTGGAAGTGCCTTCACCCTTGCAGTGCTGAGCAGCCCAGTCCCTGCGCCATGCCTGTGTCCTCCCAGCAGCTGTGAATTAAGCACTGTCCATTTTACACTCAATGTCCTCTGCTCTCTTCCTGTTCATTTTTAGCTTCTAACATCCTAGTAGTTAAAAAATGCCACCAGGAAATGGGAGATTTGGTTCCTACCTCTGCTCACACCAGAGTGTCCCGGGTAAGTGCCTTTGCCCGTAGTCTACAGACTACTCTGGAGGAAAGTGGGCTCATACCCTTCTTCTGGAGCTGTGCTCCTTTGCAAAATACTTCAGTAAACTGGGGAAAAAAACCGGAAAGTTGTCCAGGCTGGGACCGACTTACCCAGTGGTTGGAACAGAACTCTTAGTAATGAGGAGATACTGATGGACAGAACTACAAATCCAGCACCACGCGTGTGGTCCTGCAGGGTCTGAGTTGCTGTGGGGACATACCCCTCAGTGGTTGTCTGGGCCTCCAAGGCAACGGGTCATGTAGATATCTTTGAGGGCCTTAAACACCGGGTTATGAACACGTCCCACAACTGATACTGCTCTAGACAGTGAGAAGTCATTGCTTTTATGAGAAGCAAGCTACTAAAATACAGAAGCACAAGAAAAAAAGTTGACATGCTACAGAGGAGAGAGAAGAAAGTCAATACCATGAAGTCAGGGACAGATGGAGAAGAAATAAAGAAAATTAGGAACAGTTTCAGAACATTAAATTTGCAGATAAAAGAAAATGCGAGATCAACTATGGTGAAAGCCTGGAGAGGAGAAAACTGGCGTATTTCTTCAGAGATCAATAAAACAGGCCCAGCTATTGAGATTTTGACTGATCAGCTGTGAAAAGTTGCTTTAATGAATACCCAAATGGTTCCATCTCCTCAAAACCATGAGAACCCTGCCTACCATGGGGGTCTGTCCCTGTGGTCCCTTCTCGCCACCAGCCTGCATTAGCTCCTTGTCTTCGAGGAGAAGATAAAGGCTTGTTGAAGCACTCACCCCTAGCAGCACACTCTGCTGTGTAGCCAGGAGCATGCATGGGAGGCTTTCTGCAAATTATCCTGATTTTTTTTTTTCTTGTTAAAATTCTGGCTTTCTAAAGGCCGTGCCTTTCACCTGCTCCAGCACTCGTCAGGGAGGACGTGATGGGGACGAGGAGAGAAGGCTGGCCAGGTTGAGCAGTCTATATATGCACAGGAGTAAAAGGGTCAGCACAGTGCAGCACCGTGTACTTCTTTCCCCTGCTTAATATTTGATCCCTGCCATTAAGATACACCACTCTCTGATTTAATGCCATGCTACACACCACAGCGTGATGCTGCTGACCCAGCCTGACAGGAGAAACCATAAAAGGACACTTTGACATGATGATTATTTTCAAAAAGGTTTTAAAGTGTGATTACAGAAACTTCAATTTTCAAAAGCTGGGAGCCTATCAAAGATGTTCTCAGTATGTTCACACATATCTATAACTTCAAAGAAAAGTTGAGAGGGCTCACATCCCTTCCCGTTTGAATACTGGCCAAAATTGCCTAGTTAACTTAAAACACCTCCTGGGAGTGATCACGGCAAGGTTGTCTGCTTTTATCCAGCGAGATGTTCTTAACAAATTCTTACAAAGCTGGACCCAAGTTTCTCTCCCTGTGTGTCCTACAAGATGGGTCACATTGTCACCGAGGGATCCTGAGGGAGCTCTTTGCAGTGCCTGCTTCATGTGGAAGACTGCACATATTGCTGCCAAAATTACCCCCCTCAGCAAAGCCCAGGCCTATGTTAGGAACGAACAGGCCACAGACCTCCAGATTATCTGTTTGTTACAGTAAAGGGCCCTTAAGAAACGTATATGGAAAATATAGTCCTCATGATGAAGACAAAAGTTGATCACGTTAAAAGAATATACGCTTCTCTCTTCTTCAGCCTTTCCTTTTTCCAGATTCCCTGTTTTTTCATTTCCTATTGTGTCCCTTTAACTAGATAAAATAAGGATGGAGAGGAAAGAAAGCAGAAACTTTAGGCAAAATATGGAAATGGAAAAAAGTGCTGATTTAGTCTATAGGTTCTCTTGTAAACATTTTGAGGAAAATTGATAAGTGCATTTTTTATCATTTTTCCCATGAAACGATGCTCTTCCAAGCCGTTCTGCTTGGGGCCATGGCTGTTGTTGCCACTGTAGTAAACCCTTTTGTTAGTCAAGATCCTCCAGAAGGTTGCTCCTGAGATGAAGGACTTCAGAGGTCCTCCAGGTGTTGCCAGCTCTCTCAGCAGTGTGACAGCACGTGAACTGTCTTGCACGCTCCCTTGTACAGTTCACTCCCTCTGAACTCCTGTACTGTGCTCTCTCTCCCCTCTCCAGAACTGCTCATACTACGCATTTCTGAAATAGAGAATTTTAGCCGGTTTTCCCTCATGCCTTCTCTCTTGACTAACCTGATGTGCATTAGTACCATGAGAGGGGGCAGCACGAATTCCCGGAAAACCTTATCAGTAATTTCTTCTTTTTTTTTTTTTTGCTTTCTTTCCTTCCCAGTCTCTCATGCCTGCCCACTCTCCCCCGATTTGCTCAATCTCTTCCTCTGCTACCTTTCAGGGAAGGCCAGAGAATTCAAGCGGGAAATTGCACTGAAGGTTGGACTTCTGAAATCTTGGCAGATATGTCAATAGCAATGCAGCTTTTCACACAGCCTTTCATCCTCCCTGCCAAACCAGTCATGAAAGTCCGAGTTTTTTATTAGTCAGGGTTTGAAAAGACACACATAATACCTTGACCTTCAGTGCATTCGCTTTCTGTGCCCACCTTGTCTAAAAGGATTGCTAGCAGCTCGGGCAGGACTCCGCTGGCACAGAGACATCCAGTCTCTCCAATTAAATGGAATGAAGTTTAAACAATTGGCTTTCCCCCCTCCTTTTGCCAGTGCTTTGTAATAGCTCTAGTCTATTGATGTGGTGAGCCTACTCAATAGCTTAAATTTAAGTGTGATATAAAGTGTTTTCAAGTTTACTTGGAATAAAAAGCTGAGTTTCTGGATCTACCGTAGAAGTTTCAAGACTAATTAGTGCTGGTGTATCATCACCTTCTGTGGATGAACCTCAAAGTAATGTGAAAAAAATGCTGTGGTGCCCTGTAGACTGCTGCATAGTGGCTGTATGGCCTTGGACCACTCTCATTTCCAGGGCCATAAGAGGAAGAGTCTCAGTAAAACTAAACTCGCCTAGCTCAGATAATCCCTGTAGAGCAACACTGGTCTGAGGGGCTGTTTTAGGGGGCAGAAAAACCTACCAACCAACCAGTCAACTAGCCAGCCAACCAGCCCCACCAGAGCCAAAGAGGATCATTACATTTCCTTATTAAGCATGGTTTGATCAGCAGGTGGGTGTAAAGAGCCAGAAAGTAGACCAAAGTTATGCTGCGTGTTGGCTATGTTAGCAGGAGTGTTCGTATTTTAAAAATGATGATGCTAGTTCAAAGCTGGTCCAGATCCGTGCCCCCCTTGCTGCCACCAAAAAATTAGAAACAGCTGAGTGGATAATATACTTCTGATCGCTGAGAGCAGAGCTTCACCTTACCCCACACCAGCACTGTTGGCACTTGTGTTACTGATTTCTTCTGCCCTTTCGTGAGAGCAGATAAAACATACAATATTGCAGTCTACAGGTCTGTAATTGGGAAGACTGCAAGGAGAAATTGGAGCAAATTAAATGAAAAGGCTCATTTTTCTTAGACACAAAAAGAAATAATTCGTGAGTGCCTGTTTTTCATGAAAAGTGATTTACAGCTCTTTTCAGAAAGGACGTGTGTGAGCAAGACACACACGCATATAATAGAGACAAATTAAACTCCCCTGAGTCAATGTTGGCTCCGCAGAGCATTGCAATACAGAGGAGAAATACCTGCAGACGCACTCAATTAGACCCTGGTTGTAGAAGCCATACCACTTGAAGTCTCCTAGGTTTGAGCACCTGATTGTCTCAAACTCCTTCCAAAATCACGGCCTAGATGAGGGAACGGGTTTCCTTCACAGCCCGTTTGGCTGAATGAAACTGCCTGCTCCAGATACCCTGCAGCCAAGCCCAGCACAGACCTGTCTCGCCTGCTCCCTCGCTGGTGACACACATTTGCCGTCATGCGTGATGCTGCGCTGGCTGGTGATATCAGCACCGTATCTGCCAAGGCGATTGCTTCAGCACCTTTATTCAAGGCCAGACCCTTCCATTACCTTGCTGACTTTCTGGCGAAAAAAGGTCTTTCTAGACTGAACTACAATTCCTTGCCTACCCAAGCTCCCTGATAGGGACAAATGCCTGGGGGCCTCTGGGAGAATGACACTAAAATACCCTGCCATGTATCTTCCGCTTGGTGCTTCTTCATTTCATTGTTTGGATCTTTTTTTCCATATTCTTTTGATTTACATATATCTTCTTGGAAACGTTATCATGGATCTCTCTGTTCTTTATGAAATCTGATTTCTAACTGTGCTATGGTTAGGAATAATTGCAATAACTGTAACAACTGAGGAACAAGGTTTTGAAAATACCTTTAATATTTTCAGTCTTGAAGAAGCAGAAGCTAAGAAGCCGCACTCCAGCTCACAGCTTCTTCCAAGGAGCTCAGATAACAGATCTTTTTATTATTCTTTCCTATTACACTTTCACCTGTGGTCCCTTAATTGTTGTGAAGATACAGGATGCCTGATAGGGATATTGAGAATAGCCTACCAAGAGTGTGCAGCGTTAATGATGCACAGGGGCTTGCCTCCATGAGGTGCAAAATGGGGCAAAACAGCCGGTGCAGGAAGATTGAGGTCATGTTTCCTCACTGGGCACATGCAGCAGCTGCAGAGACCCTGAACATCCCATTGGTGTGTTGTTGCTCATGTTGCTAACAATTAAGTATATTTATTCATTTCTGGCTGTTTCATTTCCAGGTCTTCAGCTGTGCAGCCACAAAAAAACCCCTCCAGTAACTTAGAGACACGCACACAAAAATCCCTCTTTTTAGATTGTGAACATGTTGAGTGCTGGGTTTTATCAAGGAGAAAGAACACGAGCTCTGGGAGTCAGATAGATCAACAGTCCTCAAAGGATCAACAATCCCACGACACTCAAATGTCTGTTGCATGGACTGAAACCCACCATATGAATTTCAGAGAAGGTCAGAGCTGGAAATCTTATCAAAACCTTATACAAGGGGTGCAGTGAGGAGAGGAATGATCCAGGGGATCAGAACAGGGTGCTGCACATACGGACCAGTGTGAAAGTAACCACAAAATTCTTTCACTGAGAAAAACTTGCACAAGGATTTGTACAAGGTAACATCCCTGGGAAGAGGAAGAGATAAGATTCAAATTAAAGAAACAGCATAATGCAGTGCTACCTGAAAAAAACATCAAGCCTACATCCAGGAGGCACAGGAGTCCCCACCAGAGTTTGCTTTGCTTTCACCAGGCTGCACTCCATAATTTTGCCACGAGAGATTATCTGCAGTTTATTTTAACTGGGATGTCGGAGCTATTTTTGGCTTTGCAGTTTTAAAGATTCTTGTCGCTTGGCTCCAAGCAGGCTTTAAAACCAAGTACCTAGGGATCTTAAGCAAACAAATAACAGGGCCTTTTCTGCTAGTCATGCTGCTTGCGTTACAGACCCATCACATTTAATGTGTCAGTCAGGCATTTAGGATCTGCTTTGCCTGTCAACCACATATACTGCTGGCATAAAAGTCAAGTGTAAGTTGAAGCCAGGATTGTAAGCTATATATTATAGTTATGAAACAGACTCTGCACAACCCTTGCTAAATGTTTATCATTCTAGTTCCTCACAATACAGAATATGGATTTTTCTTCTTAAGCTTTTGGCCATTAATGATCATGGAAAGACCAGGTGTACCATATTAATTGTGTGGCAGAGTGCTTCAACAGAATTTTCTGTCACTTGGAAATATCAAACAGTTCACGCCCAAGGGAATCATTGACGTTCCTGTGCCAAATGTCTACCCAAAAAGCAGACACACAAACAAATTCACAGCTGACTGGAAGGATTCATCTCTTCTAGTGTATCTGCCTAAAATGAGGTGTCCCACCTAAGCTGGACATTCACCTTTCCTCCATGGCTATTGATCTCTTGTATCTTAGATACGCTTGCCTTCAGGCATGATGAGTTGCCTTTAGGAGATGCCCATCTCTCTCCACTGACTACCAAAGCAGCCTGGGGCTTAAAATAAGTGTTCACCTTTACAATAGCAAAAACTAACAGAGTTAAATTATGGACCTACTCCCAGACCAGCAGGTGGTTTCTAGAACTAGAAAGGGACCCCCGGTCATGGAGCCCAGGCTCCTGCACCACAGGACTCTGTCACCCGGAGCTCAATTTTCAGATAAATTAGCCACCGACTCTGCCCCTTCCTACTCTTCAGTTCACTCATTTTGTGAACGAGCCCAAGTTCTCTTTCAATTCTTTGTTTTCAAATGTCCTTTGCTTGCATTCAGAATATGCATAACCAAAAGGGAAATTATTCACTTTGGGATGATGGCAAAATTTGAATTATTAAAAAAAAATAATCAGGGTACAATTATTTTTTTGGCACATTCTTTGCTGTACACTCAGACTTCCAGGTTTAAAAACGTGTTTTATACATTTTTTTCACATTTGAAGAACTTCAAGTTCTGTAGTTGGGCCTCCAATATCTCAGCCAAAGCCAGCCGAGTTCACTGGGAAGGTTTGCATTTGCATTTGCATTCGCTGGCTCTCCGTATGCAGTCACAGGAGTGATACAGTCACGCAGGCAGTAAACAACCTACCGAAACCCCCATCTTCATTTTCCTTCTTCAGCTCTCTGGATGGGAACCGCAGAAACACAACACATCCTACTGGGTTAATGTTCCCCGTGCCCAGAATAGTGGTTTACTCTTTTTTTTATCTTTTTCTTTTCTTTTTTTTTTTTTCCCTCCTCTCTGCCAAAATGTGGTTAGTTATAGCTTAGTCATTGTCAAGCCTGCCAGTATCGTAGTGGAGCCAAACGATCCTTGCATTGCAAACCTGCCTGTGTGTTTCAGCAGGAGAACCTGCACTGAGCCAGATGCTCTCTGTTTGCTGAGATGCCGAAGAAGTCTGAGATGATGCAGGAAATGGTGGGCTGCTGAGAACACCACTGCAGACCCAGGCAGAGGAGTGAGGACGGTGGTGGAGTTCATCTTAGATGCAACAGAGTCAAGAGCTGTCAATCTGAGAATGAAATCAGAGTGGCTGAAACTGTTCTGGAAGGGAGTTTGGATGGACTCCTCTTCAACGAAGACTTTAGGGAGGGTGGGGAGCAGTGGCAACCAGGATATCTTAAATTTTTATCTTGTACCTTTGGCTTACTTCTTTGTGCTCGGTCTCTTCAGAGTAGAAGACTTTTTTTGACTTCTAGCCAGGACAACAATAATTCTGCACTATTTTTAAGATTTTCTTAAAAGCCAGGCTCTGTAACAGATCTCTGGCTAAGAGAGCAGCGTGATTAAGTGTCCTTTCCCCTATCACTGGACGTGGAAAGAGCATTTGGAGGATAAAGACCGCTGCTGATCTCCTTGTGAACACCCCGGGGGCGGGAGCATGAGAGTCTGAAGGAATAAGAAGGAAATTTTATGTTAATTAATTCGGAAGAGTTTCTAGTGTGAAGAGGTTAAGATTTGCTAAGAAAAATTAGAGTTGATTAAATAACATCCAATAAGAGGGAATTCAGTGCCAGGAATCTGCTAAATTACCAGGGCTCTTTTACCTCTGTACGATCTTTATTAACCACCTGAAAAGAAAACAGAGTAAACAACTTGCATTTATTCAGTGGGATGAGGACACTGGCAAGCGGCATTTTCTCTTTATAATAATTACCTGTTTCATTTAGCGAATTCAGCCGTGTGACGGTGTGACAGGGTGTTTGCGGCAATAGGTGTTGTTAGCATTCCTGGTTTTGCCAGAGGACACTTTTCTTGTACATAGTAGTTACAAGATGGCTTGCTAATTGTTTACTGGCTTTGATCCTTTCTAAAGGCTTATTTCAGAAAATAGAGCAGGTTTTTACCTGCCTGGCTCTTTTCACAGATTGTCAGTGGAGGTCCTAGGGGATGGCGAGGGAGGAGGAGAGCAGAGGTACCCAGGAGCTCTGCTCGTTTTCGGTGGCTGATGGTGCCAAACACAGCAGGCACGATTAGACCAAAGGAAAACACGTGGGCGGTTTCTCAAAGAGGCACTCATCTTGCCACACAGATTTTAGGCCACCCTTGAATCCTCTTTGCCAGCTGGAACTCGTGAGTAATGTAGAGGAAGTTGGATGGGGATGTAATAAAGGTGTAGTATGGAGACATCAACATGTCATCCTTCTCCAGTGGTCGCAGGCCGGAGAAGTGGTGTGCAAGCCGGTGCAGTGTCTCTCTCGAGCCCCATTTTTGCTGTAGCCTGGACTGGTGTGGGATCTCCCAGTCCAAAGCCCTGTTGCTCTTTAAAATTCACCAAAACTGTAGCTGAGACGGGTTCCAGCTTAGCTTACGGTTTTAGCAGAGGAGCAGGGAGGGCATCGGGGGTTCCTCAGTGTTGCTGCTCTCCTTTCGTGCAAATTGCAGCCCAGTCTCTCCCTCACGTTGGCCTGAGTCTAGCTTGGCATGTCAGCCCTTTTACAGCTGAGCAAATAAAAGCAGCCTTCAGCGTTAGGAAAAGAGCCGTGTGGCACACTTGTAGAATCGCAGAACGGTTCGGGTTGGAAGGGACCTGAAGGATCACCTAGTTCCAACCCCCCTGCCATGGGCAGGGACACCTTCTGGCTAGACCGGGTTGCCCAAAGCCCCATCCAGCCTGGCCTTGCATGACTACAAGGTAGGTTAAGTCAAGTTTTCCCTGATTCAGCCTAGAGTAGATGTGAGGAGGATCTATGCTGTAACTCATACTTAGATCCTCACACAATTTTGCTCTCAGGTAGGAAAAGAAAATGTTAAGATGATGGATGTCCCGATGTTTTTCCATGGTGGCACTTCTCAAAGGAGGTGATTTGCAAGACGCTGCCTTCCCATGAGGGGTGACATCTGTCTGGGGAGCTAAATCAGTGAGAAGACACAGCTGGCCTCATCTCCACAGCCACCCAACGATGCTGTTAAACTGCCATAGTAAGTATATTTACAAACGACATCTGTTTAAAAAGGATAATGTGGCTAGGCTCCATCGCCCAGGAAATTCAGAGCACAGCTGTATTTTAGAAGAATTTCTCAAAGAATTATAGATGAGGTATTTACTATGATTTAAAAACAGAAGCTTCAGTTAAAAAAGAAAATACAATTCCATTAGTCTCCAGCTGTGCTCAGGATTTTTCCCTTCAGCCTTCCAGCACCAGGGGCTTTGCTTGCAAGGAGAAGAGTTGTCTGACTTTGCTCCCTTTGGCAAGTTAACTTTGCTCTAGTCCTACTTAGCTTAATGCTTTTGCTTCTCTTTTTATAGCCTCAATTTATTTACACATTTCCAAACATCCTTTTCTTAAGGCCTCCAGACCAAACAGCTCTGTGCTCTGATTGTGCATGTTGCTTGTGTTGTTGCAGATAAGTGCGCTAGCAAATTGCCAATAAATTCTGAATTACAGATTGTTTCTATTTTCTTTTCTGAATTTCTGCACTACAGAGAGCAGCTGGATATGAATTTTTGTTTCTGAGGTTTTCTTAGCATGAAACACAACTCAGAATCCATCCACGCTAGAGAATAAAATTGTTTGTTTTGCCTCAGGTGGAAATCAAAAGCAGTATTTGTTAAACCTCAGAGATATTTATATGGACTAACTTCAAAGCTCTGGATACACAGAGCAATTAGACAGAAAACTGTATGTGTGTTATATGATCACTGCTCTACTATGATGTTAAATAAAAAAACCCTTCATTTATTTTTGCTAAACAAAAAAAGAAACCCAAACGATTTCCAAAAAGCATCTCATTCATCTTCACTATAGAAAACTTCCAGGTAGCAAAGCACAATGAATTTCACCGCAGTGCCTCATTAGTACGGAGTTAGCAAATACAAAAGGGTTTGATGAGACGGAATAGATAAAACCCATTGCCATTTCACTTTTAAAGTTGCTGCATGCCTCCCAGTTTCTAAATGAGTGCTGGGAGTCTGCTGACAATCTAGCCTGACAAAAGGACTGGATTTTACCAGCAATATTAATAATCCTAAATCAATAATTTTAACAATGCAAAATGAGTTTCTGATGACCTCTTTAACTACTTAATGATCTTGTTTGTTCAGTCTTGTTCAAGACCATATTATTTTCATTTTAATTCAATAATCAACATGAACCGATGTATGACATACAATGATAAATTAGTCCTAGACCGTGGAATTGATTCCTGATAGATTATCCTGTGCGTTGCTCGAGCGTTTTCCTAGCCTTGGCATCAGCTGGGTGAGTGGGAAGGCAAAGGAGTATATGCAACACACAGCGGGACGCACTGCATAAGCAGCAGTAATAGAAACCAGCTTTGAGCTTTTCAGGGACAATGTGGTTTTGCTATGGCAACACCAAAATCAAAGGGAATTCCCCCCCTTCCCCCCATTTTTAATAGCTAAAAAATATTAACTTGGAAGCCTTTGTGATCACTGTGCAATATTTAACTCTTTCCTTGAGCTCCTTTATCATCAACCAAACCATGTTATTCTGTGGTGGAGGACTTCAGGGAGGACAGTCATGCTGGTTGAAAAATGGGGTTTATCTTTCAATGACTTTTTTTTCCCCCACAACTTCGTGATTTCTTAACTTTTTTTACGGGGGCAAAAGGACAAGAGACATTCTTGTGAAAATGGTCACTGGGAAGTGGTTGCTTTCCAAAGCCTCTTGTTTTCCCAAGCTGACTTAGCCACCTTTCCACCTTTGTTGAGAAAGAGCGGATTTCTTTTTTGATTGATTGATGATTTTTTAAAATTCTTTTTTCCTGTTATAAAAAAAATACCATCTTTTACCTAAATGGAAATAGCTGGTAATCTTTATTTGCATCAGGCCATCATTCTTCTGTCAAGACATATGGGAATCAAGAAAAATAAGAATTGAAATAATCCTACAACTTTACACAGTAACTTTTTAGGGCTGTGCTTTTGGTTAGTTGGAATTTCAGGTGAAGACCCACTTAGAGATAAGAAAAAGCCTCAGTTCCTTGAGTCTTCAAGTGAGTGTGTAAGAGCAGGCTATGTAAGGAAGTTGTCAGTGCTTCTCAGTTGTCAAATACCAGGAAAACAAAAAGAGAAATCAGACATTTGAAATCATGGTTCCTTTTGCTGCTTCTCAGCCTTGGCGAGGAGAATTTTAATGCACCATTTGAGAAATCTAGAATCCCATAAGGAAGGAAAAGAAAAGATGAAGTTACAGTTGTATGTACGGATGAAGTGAAAGTGATATTTTGTCACTCTTTGTTGATTTCTGTGCATGTAAATCATAATTCCACTTTTCACACTATATTGCCAGAAATTACAATTATGTCACCGCCTCAATTAGAAACCATAATTAAAGACAATTGTGTTTTAATGCTTTTTTTCCTTATGTTTCCTTCAAACATATGGCACATGAATCATAATCAGGTACTGATTGCTGTTGGAAGTACTTACTATTTGTGTACACGGTATGAAGTCGCCACTACAAATATTTATCTGAAGACATGAAACCAAAATAGTACATGAAAACCATTTAACTAAAACTGCAAGACATGCTGTTATTCAGTGGCAGAATTATGAAAACAACGGATTTTCCCATTTGTTTGGCTGTTTCACTAGTCAGTATTTTGAGTGTACCAGATTGATTGAAAACTTTTAAAATTATTGAATTAAAATCCCTCTTTAAAATAATTGCAAATTATATATTTAATTATCTGGTTTATCTGAATCTAGACTAATGCTTCTTTCTGACTGAGAGCAAATTTTAATGTTTTCATCACACAAATGGAAAGACAGTTTCAAAACAAAAACACCAGAAAAAGCAGAAAAATTGAAACATTTCATTTACTTTGTCAAAACAAAATCTGTCTTTCACGGTGCAGACCTATTTTCAGACTTCATCTGACATGAGAAATCTGACAAAATGTTACAAATTGGCAAAGTGACTTTGCTATCTACATGTATCACTGAAAAATATTTCACATAAAAATTATCCCGGCATGAATTATAATTTCCTGGTGAAATCTTTTTTCATGAACGGTTTTGCTGACAAGTGTGTCCCATTCTCAGCAGTACTAGACGCAAAACTTGTGAGCTTGCCAGGGCGGTGTTTGTCCTGCGAATGCTTAGCGTGAGCTGCTTGCACGGTACCCGCCTGCACGTGATCTCTGAATTTCTCGTTCCAGTTGTACGGCTGCTCACTGAAGCCGCGTAGCTGCACATCTCACATGCAAATTGAGTTCACACAGGCTTTATGATTTTCCAGCTAGAGCAGTGTCCGAGGCCAAAAAAGAGAGAAAAGTAACTTCTGAGAGGACATTCATCCCACCGTGGGGGCCGTGCCCGTCCCTCACCGCTGACAGAGGGTGCAGAGGGGACAGCCCAGGTGAACGTTTGGGGAAAAGCTAACTTTGAGATGACAAAATTAGGTGAGAGGAATCGCATTGTGAGCGATTTCAAGTGTGAATCCACATGGTCCTACGGGTGGAAATCTGTGCACTTGTTTCCATTGAAATGCTTATAAACTTATTTGACTTTCCTCAGTGTGTAATTGGATGGGGTTTGTCCCTGTGGCAGCAGTCAGCCTAAAGCACTCTTGTCCTTGCATGCTGTTAAACTCACTTTGAAGACTTGGCAAGGGCTGTAATCTAATATATGCAGGGGATTTTTGCATCTGAATCCATGGGACAAGTGACATTATATTCAAATTCTCCGTTAATTTTAGCCCACAGGTTTTTCAGTTCCTACTCCTTATATCCAAATCCTCATTAAAAAAAAGAATAAGTGTTTGTTTTTTGGTTTTGTTTTTGTTTTTAATCTAAGACGTGGCTGAACCCTCATGTGCTCATAAGCAGAAACAATATAAGAAAAGTGGTAACAACAACTTACGACGTCTGATACCTCTCTACTTTAACGTAAAGAAAGCAGAGTCGGAGAGCTATAATCAGCTCTCCACCAGCTCTCAGGCTCTGCAAAAGAGAGTCTTTTCCTAAAGAAACTCTTCATTAAAGTTTTTGCTTTCATGTTGAAAGAGCAGTCCTAGAAACCCTTTGCTTTTATGCTCTTGGGCCAGTTTTCCATGAGGTTCAGCTCTCCCCGTTGCTGGCTAAAGACATACATTTCACAACAAACGAAGAAGTCGCAGGGAACACTGCCTGTGTTCCTTTTTTTCTTAAAACTTTCCCTTATTGAGAAAGCAAATAGAAAGCACAAAGGCTATTTCCCCCGAGTGGACTGCAACCATTGTTACAAGCTGCGGCTTTGTGCGAGCCCTGCTAAACAGGCAGGGGTACCTATCGCTTGCAGGACTCTGGTTTTAATCATTCACTGTGCAACAGATGTAGATACATTTGTCTGGAAAGAGAATTTTCACAGAAAAGCAGCAACCTGCTTTGTGCCTCTGGGATGTCTAAATATAAACATGGTAGCATAGGCTTCGCTTAAGTTTCTCTGCACGTGCACATGCTTAAAGTGTGCTCATTATAGAAACTGATTACAGGAATAAAGGTCAACATGACCCTCTGACTTGGAAGAGCTAAGTCACCAGAGAAAGCAAAACACATTCCCGTGGTCGGGGCAGGGGAAAGGACACGTGGCAGGGGTGTATTGGTATGTATTTCTCAAGGGAATTTGGTGTTACTGTATGATTTTTTTACATTGCCCGGAAGCCGGAATAGCACGTCTCTGCTGCCGCCAGCTCTGTCCCCACTCCCGCTCCTCTGCGAAGGAGCTGCCGGTGGAGCGACGCGAGGAGCGCGCCGCCGAGCTGGGGTCCGGCTCTGCTCCGCCGCCGCCGCTGGCGGCGTCTGCGTAAGGGGCGGGCAAGGCTTCAGGGAAGGCTTTTCCCAGCCTTACATCTTCTGCTTTCAGGCAAAAACGAGAGCCTGGGGAGGTGTTACACCTAGAGAACAAGCAATTATCCTCAACTCCACCTCTACCGGCCCAACCCAGCTTTATTCCACCTCTACAATCTGGTTTTTTTAACTTCTTTCTTAGTTGGAACAAATCTTGGACTTTTTCCATTTTCCTTTCCTACAGCACTGTAGAAACACTGGAGGCCGCAGGGACCAAGTCCAAGGCCTGTTAATACCAATTCAAAACCTGCCAAAGGCCTTTAGATCAGAAACCCTGTTTCCAAGGATTATCTCATTTGGTAGCCAGGCCATCTAGATGAAATCACCCTAGATACAGCCTAGCTGCTCTAACATTTGACCAACTCTGGATTCCTTCACATGCTAAAGAGTAGGTCAGCATTTGCATCAAAATCCCTTTTTAAGGTCAGCAAATACACAGAACAATCTAAATGACTTAAATTCATACAACACGGCCAGAATCCGTGGAAGATTTATGAGCACCATGTATCTTTGTATACTGGCCAACCCTCCCACATTATCCCAAAATCAAAGTCAGAGCATAACCTTTTAGAGTGTGTAATTTGGGCCACAATGAGACAATGGTCAGTGCCATGCTGATCGTCAGTGTGGGGTTTATTTCAGTTGTTTTAATTAAAAAGTGCTTAATAAAAGAGAGTAGAAAATTCCTCCAATTGCTGAGTTTCACCAGATAAGGCTGCATATATAATTTTCTTTGCTGTTCTTTACTTTTTCTCTTCCTCCCATTTTCTTCCTCTTCTATTACCTCTATAAAGTGTTATTAGAATTGGCTTCTCTTTGCCATTCTGCTCTGCCAGAATTGTGGAGACAAAAATGACCTTACACTTTCTCTGAAAAGAAGAGGAACACGAGATTAACGCTGCTTTTCTGTGCTTAGTTTATGGAAACAGCATCAGAGTCTCACTGTATCAAAGTTTAGAAAAAACTATGTGTACTACTGAAGAGTGTTGTAAAATGCCTTGCATAGCATAATGAAAGGCTCAGAATCTCTTCTTTTTCAGATGCTGAATTTCATTTTGTTTTGGGAAATATTCTATTTCCTCTTCTCTGATAACTTAATGAGTGTTGGACCAGACTTTGAAAGCAAAGATTTATCCCAGTGTGAGACCAGCAGGAGTAAGAGTAAGGTGCACAGCTGAATATCCGTTCATTACAGCAGAGCAAGTCTGATCTGGATTCAGACCTGATTTACGCTGGTGTAGGAAGCAAGCTACCGCCGTATTTTAGAGAACATACAGATGCATCTCTAGCTGTTGCGGACTGATGCAGCTACATGGTGCAGACTGAGTGAAGGTGATTTAGTTGCGTGGTCCGCTGAAGTGTATCTTTAGCACGCCAAACGATGAAGGTCTTAATACTTTACTTCTTTTTGTATTCATATCAGGAGCCAGAGCAACTGTCTCATCATTCTCAACAATTTGTTTCCATTACATGCCTTAGAAATTATATAGATGGAAATGAGGTGCTTACTACAGACATTGGTAAGATGAAGGACATGATAATACATAAGGATAGAGTGATCTCTCGTAGAGGCACTTCATCTATAGACCAGTAAACCCCAGAACAGAATAGCTGGTCTGGAATACCAAGCTTTTGTTGCACGGAGGGCGATGAATGCTGCAACCGTCTGGTGTGAAAAGTTGCATATCACTTGTATGGTTTACAGACTAAGTCAAGATGATATAGCCATTGTGGTTCAGCCACTTGAGTGGTATGTATGACAGTATCCAATGTAATGGTGTAGCCCACAGTACATTCAGTCACCTGAGGATTCCCAGCTGAAACAGGCAGGTACCATGAAGACCAGAGCTGACTAGAGAAGCCTTCAGCACATGCAAGGCTGAGCTGCAGTATTTCTTATTGCACGTTAGAGACTCCTGGCAAGCCTTCTGTTGGAAGAGTCTTGAACATTTAGATGTATCTGCATTTGTTTTGACATCCACACAATTATTTTGGCAGTTCATGCAGGTGGGAAATGCTGAGTCCTATTTCAGAGTCAGGTAGGGATCTATCAGGATTCTTTTGCTACTGCCTTTCCATTATCATAGAATCACAGAATCACAGAACGGCTTGGGCTGGAAGGGACCACCAAGGGCCATCTAGTCCAACCCCCCTGCGGTGAGCAGGGACACCTTCCACCAGACCAGGCTGCTCAGAGCCCCGTCCAGCCTGGCCTGGGATGTTCCCAGGGATGGGGCTTCTACCACCTCTCTGGGCAACCTGGGC
>JAVKLA010000040.1:20170826-20217594 GCA_034782735.1 Sagittarius serpentarius
TTTAGGTATTGGAAGGCCGCAATAAGGTCTCCCCGGAGCCTTCTCTTCTCCAGGCTGAACAACCCCAACTCCCTCAGTCTGTCTTCACAGGAGAGGTGTTCCAGCCCTCTGATCATTATAGCAGGAGATTAGAGGGCGGAAAGGGGTTTTGTTCCCTTTCCTTTATCTTGAGCAGTCTGGGTACTCTGTCTGCTCCCACATCAGTCCCGAGGAACTTTTGCAGACTCTTGCAGTTGCCCCACAAAGGGCATGCAGAGTAAGATAGAGGGAAAACACCTCAAGCCCCAGCAGGCAGACATCATACCTCTTCAATTTGCTTGTGCAAAGGTAAGTCTCTGAAAAGGTTATCTGGGCTCTCTGTAGTAGATGGAGAGAGATTTGTTCCCTCCTAAGGTGCAGGCATGCCCTGGAGGTGCCTCTCTGCCCACTGGCCACTGAAAAGCCTAGATGACCACTTGGATTATACAGCTAGTTTAACAGAGCCAAGTCAGCTGTATTGACCCACATTGCACGTCCCTTCTCCCCACTGACGGGTGAAAATCCATATGCAGCTGTCATTCCCGTTTATAGTATTTGTGGAGTATCCTCAGCTGCCCTGTGAGGATGATTTTCCACCTGCCTTGTTGATCTCATGCAGAACAAACTGAGTATAATCAGGGCCTAGAATTCAATTAAAAAAAATATACTGACACTCTGCAAGGTCTACTGACTCGGCATTCTGCAGATACGACCTTTGGAAAGTTAATGCAAGACTGCTTTATGTTGGAAGGTCAGCTTGAAGATTAAACAAAAACAACTTTTGCATGAAAGACCTGGCAATGTAAAAAGATACTCTCTCTCTAAAGACTCAGCTGCAGGTTTTTAAATTGGATACGTATACAAATGCTGTTGACAATGTGACAGAGAAGTCTGAAAAACATGGTTTCGCCTCTGTAATCCTGAAAGATGCTGAGCTCAAAATGCTGCAGAGCTGATGCCTCTGCCATCATCCACCCAGCGTGGTCAAGCATCCACAGTTCTGGAATTTTAATAATTGAATGTTTACCTGTCTCAGATACAGAAACTGAAACTATGCCTAGATTTAGTGGCATAAATAAATAGCACAGTGCGCCAAACTGTCCCCAAAATGTGATGTGTGCTTTCGCTAAGGGATTTGGTTACTCAAAACTGTCACAGAGCTGCCTTATTTTCCTGTCAGGAGGTGCTATGCACAGCCTCATCTGCAGCAACTGTTCTGCTGTGAGCGCATGAAGGAAGGCTAAACCAGCTCATTTGTCTTGCATTTGCTGCAGGCTAATGGGATGCATGTAGAAAATTATCACAGCTCAGCTGATGCATGGTGAATTTTTACCTACAGGTCACTTCACAAACGTAAAGAGGTACGGCTTGTCTAGGGGAAAAGAAAAGAAGAAGCAACAGCCACAAGAATTTGTGCTAGTCAGTCAAGTGGTCTGAAGGCTATATAATTACTGTGCAGACTCGGTAGGGTTGTCGGTCATTCACTGAGATTTGCTGAATGGTGGTGGCTGATCACGCCCGAGGCCTTTGCTGGCCTCAGCGGCACAGCAGGACACAGTCCACCTTCCTCAAGGTAAAAGGAAGACATCTGGTATCCCACGTGGGGTCTTGAAGACCACATAGGTGGCTAATTAACGGCGCTAAGCTAGTGGAAGGCAATGAGCTAAGGAGCCGCAACCCAAGACAATTCAGGCATTCTCCCCTCCCGTCCCTCTCCCCCATCATCTGCTTCTGGATGTGCTGCTTCTCACGGCAGGTTTGCAGCCCTGTGACCACACCGGTTTTTGCCCTTTAGTCGCGCTTCACTGTCTAACAACTCCTTGCTGGCACGCTGGCTGTCTTCAGGCGTTTCCAACCCACCATGGCCCAAAGCTGAAGTTGCACAGAGTGTGGGGAAGGGAGGAAAAAATGCCTTAGTGACCCACACGGTCCACAGCAGAGATACTGATGATCTGTTGATCCTTGCTGTCGAAGGATCAAACCTTTGTAATTTAAAATTATACAGGGAGGTAGTTCTCAGTGCCAAAGGCACTTCTGATGAGGTTTGGAATGGATGTATTTACAAATGGGATGACTAATTTTAATTTAGAAATTATGACTTCTCTTGGTATGTTTTGAATTGGACACGGATGTGCCCAATGCTTTTAAGATATTTTGGCAGCTATTGGCTGCCAGTGAGTCGATTCAGTGCTGACCCACCTCTTTCGGAGGATGGTGTCAGCAGTTCCTAGTCCTGCCGCGGTCCTGGAGCGCTCACTGCACCGTGCCTGTGCGCCTTGCCTCCAAGGGGGCAGGGAAATCACAGGCGCACACAATGGATTCAAACCTGCTAGAGAATACCCTTTGGCTTTGTCTGGATCCCCTCTGCCAGGTCCTGTAGGACCTGGTCAGTGTTTTGGTCGCTTATTGAAACAGCAGAAAGTCAGATACTACCCATGAATGTGTCTACAGAGTCTGAATGCAGGACCACAGTTTCAGATATATTTTTAGGCAAGAAACAACAATTACCGTAATCTTTTCTGGCATCTTGCATGACTTGGGCAATTTCTCCTACTGATTCTTTTAACTTACTAAACCCAAGCTAGAACAGATTGTTCAGAAGGACAACATTCTCATGTTAGAGTTAGGTGGTTGCACTTCTTTCACCACATTTATCTTGCAAGTTAGACAACCAACATTCAAGTGATCTTCCAGATGAGCGGAATAAGATGGGTGCCTTTCTTAGTAAGATGAGTTGAACTCTGGTAGATGTCATCTCCATCTGTTAACTGTAAAAGGAGACTAAAATCTAATGTAGACTTAATCTCGGTCTTTCAGAGGACTGATGTTACATTCATAGGCAGAGATTTGTTTTACATGGCCCTGACTATCTTTGTTAAGATGGCAGTCCATTCTTGTTAGGATATTTTCTTGCTTCAACCAGTTTCAGCTCCCAGATGGGACAATTTCAATCCAGCAATCCGTTTCATTTTGCCCATCACAAAGCTATGACTTTTTGCACAGCCACAGTCCACCAGCAAACTCTGCCTGGGCAGGGGCCGGGGTGGGGGGGCAGGTCCCAGGCCCCAAATCAAAGCCAAAGAGAACATTTTGGAAAACCTGTTCATTTTTTTCCCCTTTATTTAAAGCTGGTCATTTTTTTTGGAAAAATTTTTGTTCAGATTTATATTCCATGCTTCTGAATTAATTAATGAACTAATTTTCTCTGTATTAAAAAAGAGTCTGTACTAGTCAACTAAGAGCACTGTACTTAAGGCAGGTCCTTGCTTACTGGCACTAGACAGGACTTAAACCAATGATCAATGGGTGAAAAGGCATTTTTTTCCCCTTAATGAAAGAGTTCCATTTTATTGAGAAATAGCCTGACTTGTAACAAGAATTGTAGTCTAAAGAAATTTAACTCCACAATAAGTTAAATTATGGAAGTGAGAAATGTGTAGTTTGGAAACCAGTAATAGAACAATAATGAAGGTGAATACATTCCGAGTTAATAGGAAAACAACAAAACTCATTTTCTCCACATAAATTATAGACATCTATTTATTTATAAACATATACACAGAGTTGTATGTGTGTTTATTTATGCCTCCTAAATGATGGAAAATAAATTATACAGATGGGATTTCTGAGAACACTAGTAATTTTTCACTTAATACATCAAAACCGACTTTTTTTTGAGTGGCTAGGAATCTTCTCTAGCACTGTATTTCACACTTTTCACTAGTAAACAGAGTTTTCCATGGCAGAAAACATTCCATTTTCACCATTTTCTTATAAGAATGTTTCCCTCTTCACTCCCAGAGAGTGTAACTCTCTGTTTTGATGCTCCCCTTTGCATTTTTGTCAAAAATTTAAAGCCACTTTCATCATCGCATTGAGATTTTTCTCCCAGGCTTTCACTGCTAGTGTGCAAGCTCGATAAAAAGGGTCTGCAGCTTGCTAAGGAAAACAAACTGCCTGTTCCTTTTAACAGAAATGAAAGTGTCTGAGCAATGTGAAACTGCTGCTTCCACTCTTCTGTTTTGCTTGAAAAGAAAATGTAAAAGCTCTTTGTACTGCGCATTGTTAAAAATCCAGGCTGTTTCATGTTTTAAGAAATACAAAATTGTTTAGACTAAAGATTAAAAACACACATTTAAAGGCTGAAATAGTTATATTAGCATGTAATCTTGTAGAAAGAAATGTTACAGCCTCTGGTGTGTTTTTCTCTTTGCCATTCTGCTCTAAGGAAAGTCTGATTTGATTCAGGTAAACAGACACCTAACAGGATACATCTAATAAGAACACTGGTGAATTTTTAGAAATTATTTCCCAGGAACCAAGGACTAATGGATACTGTTATAAATTTAGTGAAGTATGATCTGCGGACTGTAAAGAAACACAGTGCATCTGTTTGAAAAAAGGCCCTCTGGTTTTAGGAAGCTGCTGATTCCTAAATTATTTCAGTTCAAGTGAAGAACAAGCCTCTTTCCCACCCTCGAAGGCTGCAGTGCAGCAAAGTAAGAAAAGAACTGGTACGTGATGGAGATGAGAGGAAGTCCCTGTCTTAATGGTGGGGAGAAAGGAGATAAAGAGAGGTTTGAGGACAGGGACAAGGACTTTGCTTTGGGGCATCTCAGTACATACAGAGGGAACCACCTCTGATCTGAGAAAATTCCCACCGTTTGCCAAAATACATGGAAAGCTGCCTCCCCCAAAAAGACTCAGCTCTGCAACAGGCAAGGGTTTTCTACTCCTTGACCACAGGGAACAAGGAAATGTTTGTTTGTGTCTCCTGTGGCAAGTAGGAGATTTGGTCCAGCCTAGAGAGAGAAAGAAAGAAACTCCTTCCAAAAATATTCACCCTTTTCTAAAACTTATTTTTGTAGCCCAACTCATCCCTCCACCCAGGCAAAAGTTTGAGACACTTTGTTGGAAAGAGGAAAAGAAAGGAACAGGGTTAATATTACTTTTAATATATTGCTTCCTTAGCCAGTCAAAGACTTTCAGCTTTGCAAAGGTAAGAACTTGGGGGAAAAAAAAAAAAAGAGACAATCTGAACATTCGAAACTAGCAGTTTAAATGAACAAATCCTGATAATTTGAGATGATGGTTCGGTCGAACATATTCATAAGGTTACATGCATTTGTCACATAACATTTAACTGGGAGGAATTTCTGTGATGGATTTAAGTTTCTAGGCAATTTTCAGAAAAGTCTGAGGGTTTACGGTTTGCTGTGAGGCTAGATAGTAAAGCTACATTTCATTCCAGTTGCAATGCAATCTGCTGCAGTTTGACATGATTTGGATGAGGGTAACAGCAACAGTATATGAAGAGATGGAGCACCCGCAGCATGGGCCCCCTGTTATCCACCCTCTTTTTTTCCTCAGCCTGGTTTTTGTAACTGCTGGTTCCACAGGAACGATCCTTACCACGAATCCCCTGAAGGTCCAGGCTAGGGTAGCAGTCAATCTCTCACCTCTCCTGCCGTGGCCGTAACTCAGAGACCAGAGTAAAGCATGATTCCACCCGTGTCCTGCGGCAAAAGCAGGCATATCCGGAGCTTTAAAGGGAAACCAACGAAAGGGCACAGACCAGTGTCTAGCTGGATGCAAACAAACAAAACTCAAGCAGACAACTAAACTGGGTTTGGTCAGGAAGAGGAGTAGTTAAACAGGCCTGGTAAGGAAAAACAAGAAGACCCTGAGCTCCTGGTGCTGCTGTCACGGAGACCAGTGACAAAAACCTCCCGGATTTCAGGGGAAGCTTTCCCTCCTACAAAAAGCTCCATCTCGAGGAGGAGGAGGAGGAGGATGAGCATGCTCAGTAAGAGGGCTTCAAATGCAACGTTAGTTCTGTGCCTTGTAGGAAGCAAGACAACTGCAGCAATATTAAAACTGTTAGAAAAGTGTCTCAAGCTGTCCTACAAATTATCTCCTGCTGTCTCAGCTCTCCAAGATTTTGAAAGTAGAATAATTTAAGAACAAATACACTGTATACAATCTTTAAAACCACTTTAGATGAACTCAGAAGGACTTGGAGAAAATATTTATCATCCTATAGTGATATAATGAGGTAAATTGCTAATGTCATCAATTCTTTTCTCTTTTAGCTACAAACAGTAGGGTTCTCAGATGCACAGCTTCAGTCAAATGAAATTTAATATAGGCACTATGACACTATTTTAAGTTTCTTTGATTCATTTCTTGCCAGATTCCTTTTGCTGACGCTTGTTTTTTTCTGCAGATGAATCATATTAAAGAGGTAGCTATGGAAGCAGAATTTGGAGAGAGTGATCTATAAAATAATTGATGTAGGGAAGCCAACCCTGCATATAGTAAGTCAACCGCCCGCTCGAGTTAACAATTATGTGTTAAAGCTGGCTCAAATTAGAACCACTCCTAGGTCAGGGAAGCTTGTTTGGAAGGTCCATTGTCCCTGAATGGAAAGGATGATAACAACATAAGGCTAGAAGGGTCCCTTGGGTAATCTAGTTACCCCAAACTTTAAAATCACAGTCTCCTGGATTACAAAATTACTGAGCTGTATCACAGATTAAAAGTCTAGCACAGAGCACCTCATTTGCAGAGCCTGTGCACAGGAGGATGCTTGCCATTGAATCCTGGCAGTGCTGGATCAGGCCCTAAATAATTTCTGTGAGCAGATTTATTTCTAAGGCTTATCTGGGACCTGAGATTTTTCATCAAGGATCATCAGCGTACAGAAACTGTTGAGAATTCCTTTTGCGGTAGAGGATGCTGTGCCTGTATTTGACGTATTTTCCTCATTTGCAACACTTTTTCAGGAGAAATCACCTCTTCCACTCAAATCAGCAGGTCCCTAGACTTCTCTGTGTAAATCCAGCAGCTGGGCAAGGAACTAATCCTGAAACTTCACTGTACGAATAGTCCAACCTACTAACACCCAATAAGAGCTGGGATGAAGGTCCAGGTTACATGTACAAGAATAACAGAGGAGTGCTCCTTTCCTCCACAGACTGGAACATGATTTAACCCATCTAATTAGGGCTGTTTTGCACTCATAAAGATAAAAGTCAGCTTTCATTTCTCTGTATTATTTCTTCAGTTTACTTAGTAATTAAAGTCAATGCACAGCTCAGATCACCTGAGCTCCTTGTCACCTTGAAATCTCTGTGCTTCTGCAGCACTGAAAGAGCAGCAGAGAAATCAAGAGACACAGACTCGAGTGATTTGCTGTAAATGCCAACCCCTCCATCTGACTTGTTGACGTATATGTTGGATATAGCCGTGTGGTGGGTGTGCTGAACTGACTGTTCCAGAATATATTAGAATTCTTAATCATTGTATTTATCAGATCCTACCCCAGATGCATTTGGAGTTCATCAGTACAATCTGAAATATTCCGCTCTTGAAGACATCTAGCTACAGAACAGTTTAGCAATATAGGAGAAAAATAGAAGAGGAAGGTTATGCTTAAGAGGCAGTGGAAAGTAACTCTGGCAGGCTCCCTAAGTATGGAAGAGGGAAAAAAATCCCTACAACTACAGAAAAGGCTACGCCAAACATGGCTGGAATTAATTTGGTTAAAATAGTTATCAGGCATCAGCAGTAGGTGAGAAAGAAACAAGCAAAAAAGCAAAAGCAACAAAGACCAGACGACGTAGGGCCAAGAGCAGGGCAGGAGCAGCAGGAAAAGAAGTCAGCAATCAGCAGATAATTTCTCTCTGCCCTTAACTCTTCATACGAAGAGTCATTGCACCGTGTGGGACCCATCTCTCAGGGAGAGGCCTCTAATCAGGGTGATAATTAAGGCCAGCACAGCCAGAAGACCTCAGACCAAGTAGGAAACATGCTCCCCACACAACTGCCCACACACAGTAGGCTTCACCAGGGATTTTATACTCAGTCGCTGGTGCTTGACTGGTCTACCTCAGGCCATCCTCAGGAGAAGCACGCCTGGAGTCTGGGTCAATGTGACCTCGGTTGCCTTGTGATGGACTGGGTGTTTGGAGAAGGGTGGATTTCCCCTGCTTGGGTCACCAGCAACTGCTCGCCTGGAATAACTCACCAGGGTAGGCAATAGCGTGTTGTATAGAGCTCTCTGAGTGTACTTTGGGAACTCCCGGTGGTTGATGTGGGACTGGGCAGGGAAGTGAGATGTGAAGGGTTAAGTGGCAGATAAAATATCTACTAGGACAGAAGCCTTTTAGCCTGTAATTGTCAAACTCGATGAACATTCTCATAGTTCCTCAATTATCATCTCCTGGAGTGTTATCCTCCTCCTCACGCTTTCTTTTTTAATATCCTTTGCTGTCATTACTTTGACTGATGTAGTCTGGATAACTGCCTGCCCAGGCTAATTGGAGTGTCCCGCTTGCTGGATGTAATTTCTGCATGTGTGTAGTCACTTAGTGGGATTAAAGGAAAGTAAGAAAAACAGGCACACCCGTTTCAGGCAACAGACCTCAGAAAACTTCATACCTGCTGGATCTTGAAGTTGTCTTACTTGTCGAGAGCCCAGTGCCAATCTGGAACCAGATTCAGTGTTACGCTAAGACTGATGTACAGAAAATACAGCAAGGAGCATCCTGAGTTAGCGTTTACCAGCTGGAGTTCAAGAGAAGATGACAGAAAAGAAGCACAAGACCACTGAAGGGCTCCCCTGGGTGGGATGGGAGCGAAGTACTTGCTGGTTGGCTGCATGCTGCATTGCAGTGAGTGTAACATTGCCAAGGTCCCATCTCTCTTGCCATATCGGTCTTGGCAATACCATGCCAGAAACCTCTTAATGAGGGGAAAACCCACTGCTCCTTCTGTATCGTCTCTGCTCGGGGCAAGAGAAAGTCTGTGCAGTTCTGCTCCCACCCCTTTGAATTGAGCTGAGATTTAGCATTAGTCGAGAGCTATTCGGTGGGCACATAGTACATACAGTGCAGGCTAGGGCTCACCTTGCTGGCTCTCCAGGGTAAGGTACTAGATCCTGACCTTCAGTTGTGTTTTGAGATTACTGGACTGAAAGGGAAATCCTGGATTAAGGAATGTGGTCCTTCTTCAGTGTATGAAGTGTGACATGAGGACAGCTAGGTCTGCTTCTCCTTCCCACTAGTAGGGGAAGCTGTTCCAGAAAATCTCTTCCCTACCTGCCAGGAACTTTCTTCTTATTTCAGGCTATGTGGAGTCAGAGTCGCGTTCAACCCACTTATTTTTGTGCTGTCATTGCTCACTGGAGCAATTGCCAGTTGTCATGGCAGGGAGAGACAAAAATCAGTCTGTCCCAGTACGAACGTGGTTAGAGCACTTTCCCTCCTTGTTTCTGTCATATTGTTGGTGATGATTAATGAGGAGCCTCACCTGGCACCAGTAATTATGAGGCTTCTTTAATTACACAATAAGAAGGGTAACAACCAGCGGAGGAAAAAGCTGCGGAGGAAGAGTGTGCTATGCTGTAATGATGGAACCGAACAACCCAAGTGGCTTCAAGCAAGATGTCCTGAGGATGGTAGGTATCTGCCCAAGCTCTGAAGGGACAAGCCATTGCATCTCTTTCTCTTTGGGTCTTTTAAATGTGTCCTGCAGTTGTTTCATCGTAGGTACTAATTTCCCCTTCTAGTCCCCATTTTCTGCTTTCTCCTTTCCATCTTTTTTTTTTTTTTAAAATCCAGTAGTGCTTAAGTCCTACTCATAGAAGAAGCTTATTCATAACAAGCTTTAAAAAAGATGGTTAAAAATCAACTTTTGCATAAATGCTTGGATTTTATTAGAGTTTTAGCCTGTGACAGCACAGGAAAACCATACAGTCAAGCCTCTCCTGCTTTTCTTTTATCTGTGTGGAGCCTACCACCTTGCCTCTGTGTGCGTTGCCTTTCTTCTCTTTTGTGCAGCTCTGCAAAGGTCAGTGTTCACCTGTGGCACAGCAGCAGTTGTGCTTTGATTCTTTCTGCATTCCATCTCTTGGGATAATTTTTAAGTGTCTTGAAGCCGTTTTGTACAATTAGAGATGATCTTTGTGGATCTGATTTAATGCCCGCTCACGCTGTATCGTTGAGCCTTTAAAATGAAAGTAAGGAAATGGCACCAGGTCACAGGACACTTGGATAAACTGGAAGACTATCGTACACTGGACATCACAACTTGGTTTGGGCGGACTCCCGATGCCAATGGTTGCATGCAAAAAAACTCTCCAAAATCTTCTTTGCTTCCAAGTCAATATAAGTAAAAGCAGAAACTGCTTTAGAAATCAGATGGTTTTTCCTGAATATTTCTGTATTTCAGTGTGCTTAGAAATCGTGTGAAATAGACTCAGCTGGTGATATTCTCATAAGTTGCACTGTCATTAGTGCATCGACTCCTGCCTCTTGAGAATCAGACCTAAAACGCACATACAATGGAAAATTTCTACAAAATAAAATATGGCCACAATAACAGCCTTTCAGAAAATAAGTAAGCAACAAAGCTATTGTTTTCTCCCTGACTCTGGCACAACTAATTAAGCATATTTATCTGACCAAGTAGTTTGGTGTACTGCTATGAAATGATTCTGTGTCGCACTGGCCCTCAGTGGCAGTTTATTTTTAGCCTCCCTTTGCCTGGCTCTGTTGTTTCTGTGCAAGAAGCAGAACATTTGCAAGTATGTTCATTTGAATTTTTTTTTAGTTTGGGGGCAGCCTGGCTTATAGGGGTCTTTTTGCCTTATTACATGTCCATCCCGAGTATTCTTCTGATTGCTTAGAATAACAGGTATTTATAAGCTTAACAGAAGAGCTTTGAGCAATTTGACATCTTTGTCTTTTGACAGTCCAACAAATTGCTTGCCAGTTTATAGGTAGTTCGCCTGAACAGCAGCCCAGCATTGCAGGAACTTCTTGCTCATTATACTCTGGGGTTGTGTATAATAAGCACTATATTGAAGTTTTCTCCACATGATGTTTCCCATTGCAAATCCGAAGAAACAGAAATACCCCAGGGAGTTGCTAACAGATCTGATTCTAAAATAGAGCTGGAAAAACCATTTGCAAGACAAAAACCCCAACAACCCAAAGTGCTGAATTTTGACAATTTGCCTATTAGTGATTTACTGGTGAGTTCTGAGTTTTAAATTTTTATTCAGTGAATGGTCTGTGGTTGGTCTCTGCCCATGGGTTGCTTATACAAAGTATTTGCTTTAATGGCACTGTGAGCTCTGTCTTTGGTCAGTAAAGAATGCATCTTTCAAATACAAAAGACCAAAACCCCAACTTCAGCTCTCCTCACAAATGCCAAAAGCAGCTGAGAAATGGCGAGAAAGCGCTAAAGATGTCTTTTAGACTTTTTTCCTTTCTTTTCCCCCTAACATTTCCTTAATTAAAGCTGATAAATGCCAGTCTAAACAGAAAGATTTGCTGAGAAGCAGGGCTCAAATGGAGACCAAGCAGTAGGAGCAGGACAGAAAAGTGGAGTAACCTCTTCTCTTTTTCTAATGAGGTTCTGGGAAAAGGAGACATTGAGCCAGTTTCTTTTTCTGCCTCATGCAATGGGTGTTCAAGCCCTGTTTTGGGGCAGCAAAAATATTGTCTCTTTTGTCAGAATAGATAGCTGAAAGTATTTTAACCCTTCCTCAGGCCTGTTCCTTGTTGCATACTTCCATACGCACGTTTACAAAGGAGGGACTGTTCTTTGCCTATTTGAGGGAATAATGTCTGCACGGAATTGTGCATGTTAAGTGGAGGGTTTATTGACAAGCCTTTTCTAACCACATCTGCTCTGGACAGTGCAGCTCCAAGCTTGCATACCATGCAATGAAAAAACAGCACCTTGGAAGCACTGCAACTTTCTCAGCGGAAAAGTGAGCCAATGACCTATCTGTTCATGCAGCCAATACTCCCTCTCAGTAAGAAGTCTGAACAGGCTGTTTCTAATGTACCAGGATGCTTATCAGCCTTTGCACCCTAACCATTCGAATAATTTCCCACAGGCAGAGAGGATGCTGTTTCAGGAAGGTGCGTCCATGACACCATCTTGCGATGGCACTCACTGGTTAGAACTGAGTTATCTTTCCTCTCTCCAAACTGTATCATCTTAAGAATTTCTTATGACTTCAGTTGCCATTTCAGCTCCGTCATATTTCATTGAAAGGTGAGGTTACATTAATAGGAGAAAAACCTGAGCATTTGTAACTTTACCTAAATTTATTGCCAGTTTCTGTCCATGTGACCTGGATTGTCACGCTACTTCGAGTACCTGTCAAACTACCACTGGCTCCTTGGACCTGTACCACTAGATGAGAGCATCTTCTGCATTTCAGTTGCAGTAGCACTCATTTCTCCTTCATCCATACCCCAAACTTGGGTTTAATTTGTGGTGATTCACATCTCTGGGCATAAAACTAGGTTTGTGCAGAAGCAGAACTGATGGGAACCCTCTGAGCCTGAGCTCTTGGGGAGAGGATTCCTGAATCTATGGGATAGCATAAAGGTATTCGGCCATATTCTTTGATATCTCCTTGTCTTTTTGCAAGTTTTTTCTCAATGTAGAGATTTCTCATTGTGTGAATCATTCACCTTTGCAAATGCTTAAAATTCCTTAGGATTGTGGTGTAGTCAAATGAACTGAAACACGCTCCTTGAAAATATTTGTGTTAAACACTATTTTTGATTTGGAAGGCAGGTCTCTGACAGAGGCATTGTTTAGCTGAGCCATTTGGAAACAGCAAGTCTAATAACCAGCTCTCAGCAGACTGTGGTTTCCCTTGTGTTCAAAGAGGTGGGCTGGCGGTTGCTGCCAGGCTATTGGGCTGCAACACAAACTGTCCCTCCTGAGCTGTTTTCAGAATCCGCACATGCATTTTCTTCAAAATTTCCCATTTCTTTTCATCTTACAGCACTTGTCCATCCTCCGTCATCATAATTTTGTTTTTCCATTCCAGCCTCCTCTAATAGACAAGGGAACCTGCTTCAGTCCAGGCCATCTGGATGTTATTCTTTGTATTGAAATATCTGATGCAAGATCACTTTTCAATTCTCACACTGTGTTCATAGTTTATTTACAGATGCTAATAGATACAGTAGTATCACATGCAGCTTGCTTCTTTTTTGCAGCAACTATTACTTCGACACAAAATAAGGAGCTACTGTAAGAATTTGTCTCCTTGGACTACATGTATGCAGTCTTGCAAGTTGTGTGTTGGTGATAATGCATCAAGGACTTACTGATGCAATGCCTGAAGATTTGGAAGGGCTGTATGGCAGGGAGAGCCCTGTGTTCTGCACTGACTTACAGGCAGCTGATGGCACTTCTGATATCCAGAGACAGCAGTTTCTAGAAATTCAGAGAAATCTAATTATCATGGTTTTATCTCATTCTTCTCTATACTATCTCCCTCTTCAACAGTATTCAGCTTCTCAATGAATATTTTACTTTCCCTTCATATGCTGCTTCTAACAACTTTACTGTTCTGACTGCACTTGGACCAAGCCTTTCATTTGGTCTCTATCCTGTACGTAAATTAGCCCTTGTCTTGCTACTCACTTTCAACATAGCAGCAAAACCCAAAAGCAAGCAGGAACTTAATGAGGCTTAATGAAAGGTATTTCATAAAAGGCAGATATTGCTGTAAGTCAGGAGGAATGGTGAGATAGGTCTGGGAGGGGAGTACCGCACAGCAGACGTCAGGCCGGGCAGCAGCTCCGCTGTCATTGACCACTTCCAGGTTTTGCTCTCTGGAGGAGACTGCTGGTCTTGGGCCTTTGAGGTGACTGAATCAGCAGTTCCTCTGGGTCTCTTATCATTGATTTGCGGAAAGCAGCTTTGATTCTTGAATGCTTTGTTCCAGGTGTGTGGCCGGGCTGCCACGTTTGAACTTGAGCTGTGAGCTTGTTGGATAACCTTTAATGAAGAGGAAGGAAAGGCCAGCATTAAGCCCAGCAAAGCAGAGGTCATTTCAACAGTAACATCAAACAGCTAACATCAGAAACAGTCACAGTGGAAATCTGGAGACTTCACTTCATATGTTTGGGGTTTTTTTGTTTCAGTAACACTGGATGGATAGCAACGCCTCTCTGTCGTGGTTTATATCAGATACGGAATATTCTGATTTTTGCCTAGAGAGACAAGGAACTGTTTGCCTGAGAGCCAAACTTGTGTTGGAGATTAAGTTTCAAAGTCTTGAGGAACAAAAGACTACCTTGTGAAATGTCACAAAACATTCCCAGATAATTTACTACGGCTCTTGCTCTCACAGGGGAGGCACTAAAGGCCAGTGACATTGAGAAATAAGGACAGCAAAACACAGACCACCAGAATCAGCAGAACACCAAGGATAAGCTGGAAGGTGAATGATCCAAATTGCTGTTATGTGCTGAGTTAGATCACTGAAAGCAGCATAATGAAGGACCAACTAGACAAAAGGTCCTGCAGGGAGCAGAAAAAGCAACTGAAGGCTGTTGCTCAGCTGAACGCAGACAAGCACAGAAAAGCACCCAAAACTGCTATGGGAACACACTCCTCTCTGGGGAGTCCTTGTGATGAAGGAGTGGGATGCTCCCCAGTAGGCTGGAGACAAATGGACAAACAGCCTCTTCCTGGAATGAAGGGCATCACTGAAAAATAAGAAATATCTTGAGCATAAGAAATGCATTTGGTGACAAGTCATACTGGACTATATGTAATCTGCCCAGCACAAATCCACTGAACTGCAAGGCTTACTAAATACAGAAAGGAAGCAGAAAGGGAGAAATACTTACACAAATCCCTTAGAAATCCATGCTGACCCTTTAGCAAGAGGGCAGCAAATACTGTAGATAAGCAAGGAGCCAAACAACTATTGAAAGGGGGAGATTTTGTAGTACATTAGCTTCCCTCTTATCAAGAGTAAAGGCTTTCTGGGTTGGACATCCAGAAACACCATCACTGTTCT
This sequence comes from Sagittarius serpentarius, assembly GCA_034782735.1. NCBI lineage: Eukaryota > Metazoa > Chordata > Aves > Accipitriformes > Sagittariidae > Sagittarius > Sagittarius serpentarius. Next base: position 20,185,696 of record JAVKLA010000040.1, read on the forward strand.
AGTTGCAGTTCATTCATGATCACAGCACCTTGAAATTTAGGGACTGAGGTTCTAATAGATATAACTAAAAATGTTAGGCAAGGCCTAAGATGACTTTCTAAGCATGTCCTCATAACATATTGAAGAAAAAACAGAGCTGGCGTGTGAAGTCTTTGACATGGAACAATTCGCTGCATTCCATATAGATTATAATGAGTAGTTTAAAAATAACTGCAGTTCTGTGCTGGGCTGGGTAAATCTAGGCTGGAGATCCAATGGAGTTAGTGGGGTCGAAATACATTTATCACTGACCTGTAAGTAAGTATGTGCTCGGGAAGTGATAGCTGTGGTCTTGCTGCTTTTGCTTTGTGCCAACAGAATATGGCACTGAGCAGCAACGTGTATACTCAGAACTGCTAGAGAGCTGCTTCCCCAGAGCTTATAACAGCAGTCAGCCTGACTCCCTGAGAATACAGACCTGAAGTGGGAAACATTAACTAAACCTGGAAATTGTTCAGCTGCTAGATTCCCCACGGTCAGGAAAAAAAGTTCAGGGCTACACACCACTATGGCTAAGAAACGAAAAGGAAACGGTGACAAAACATGCAAGACTCGGACAAAGATGATCTTAATGAATAGAAAAGGGTTGTAAACGATTGTTAATATAATTTGGGAGTAATTAATAAAGGAAGATGCAGGGAGTAATGAAGTAACAGTAATGCAGAGTATTAGATAAAAAAAGAATCTTTTGAAAATACAGTTAGAACAGGAAAAATACTTACCCGTTACAGGTTTACTATTAGTTAAGCTGGAAGTAATGAGGCAGGAAAGTCAGAAATGCAAAGCAGATAGTTCTGTTTTATATTGGATGGTATTTGGCTGGCTTAAAAAATAAACACTTCATCAATACATTGGGATGATTTTGTAAATTTTCACTCATCTACCTGGCAAAAAGAATAGCAGCCTAGAGAAAATGATTTTTCTTTCATGTTATATCTCTTTACAATAGATCCTTTGATAGAGTGCAATCTGTCATTACACTAACTATCTCTTCAAGAGAAATGGCATCTCTGATATGCTGGTGGCAGAGTGAATGTCCTAATGGGTATAGAGGTACACTTCCACAAAGGCTGTGGTTTCAAAAAAAAAAAAAAAGCCAAAAAAAAAGGCTAGAGTCTTCAGGCATTCACATAGCATTTCTTTTTAATAGGATACGAGATCCTAACTCCCTTGAACTTCTTTGGAAAACTGGCTCAGAAATCCCATGATTTTATAAGATAGTTTGACTACCTAAGCCAAGGAGGTGAAATAGGTGCTGATTGTGCTGCAGTGGCACAACTAGACGTGCGAGGTATCAGCTTTGAAGGGTACTGTAGGGAGAGAGGCTACCACAACGGGTGTAATTGCGAGCTCTGCCATCTGACACCAGAGAGTGTTCGAGGGAGAGGAAAGATTTTGCACAGATGACAAACGAAACAGAAATGCTGTAAATACAGGCTCTGCACTTACGTGTTTTGTAGCTCATAGGAAAAAGGTACAGACAGGTTGGAGAGAAATCACAGGCCCAAGCACTGTCAAAATGCTGCAGTTGTGCTACAGCTTAAAAATTGTCATTTTGCATTTACCGATTAAATGTATAATAGTGTTAACTGTCAAACGTGCAGTTGTGACATGCAATTGATTACCTGCAGGGATTCTATTTGAAAGTATGTAACATTTCTTATTATGTATTAATCATGTGAAACACTGTATAGCATGGTGCAGATTAACCAGCGTTCGGCTTCCATACAGGCTCTCAGAGAGAAATCTTGCTCTCTGTGTGGGTTGTTTCAATTATACAGTGCTTTTCTTTATTTTTAGCACTATAGAAATGTAATAATTTGGCTGGAGTAAGTCCAACCGCCTTGTAAAGTTAATGAATTTCTTAGCAGATCTTTTTTTAAGATTTTGTGTTCAGAAAAAGCCACTGAGCACAAAATTAATTGGGCAGGGTTACAAAGTATCCAACTCAGACATTATAGGAGTCAATGAGAGGTTGTGTGGAGAAAGCCTTATTGCTTTTATCTCCCTGTATGTCATAGTCACACAGCCGGCGATGATGATGCTTTATATTGAAAATTAAAAGGAGTGCTTCAAAGCCAATTTAGAACGAGAAAGGAAAAACTGTTGTAGCAGGACTAAACTTGGTGGGAAATGTGACTTATCACTTCAGCGCAGCCCCAGGGGCTTGCTGCGGGCAGGCATTTGCTGACCGGAGCTTTTGCATGTAGGAGCATGAAGTGAGCGAAGCGCACACATGGTCTTCCCACTCCCTGGGGGCACAGCGAGTGCTTTGCCCCAGGACTCACCCTGTAGCATCCCCGACACTTCTGCCTGTGTTTTACACTGGGTCTGGAGTGGGGCTTGGCTCATTCCTCCAACTTCTCCTGATGTTGAGATGGTTCATTCACCACCTTTGCGTGCTGGAACAAACCTGCCGGTGTGCCAAGTGGAGTATGGGTTATTTCCGAGTACCAAACCCCCTCGTATGTGAAGATCCTAGCCAATACCACCTAACACCAAGCATTATGTTAGAGGCTTAGTCACCTGAGTTATAGCCACTGCTATAACAGAAAGAGTGACAGAAGACAGAAGTCTCTTCAGCCACAGTCATTCTGACCATCCTTGAGCCTCTCCCTCGACCTGGGAGGAAGCTGGACAGAGAAATCACCTGCTTCAGCATCTCAGTGAGGAGCCTAATGAGGTGAAATGAACCTGGATCCCAGCACCCAAAGACAACACGCCAGTGCTCACGTAAGTGCACATACAAACCAAACCTACAGAGCTCCTGGACCCAGTTTTGGCAGCGCTCTTTAATTCTGCTCCTTTGCCCTGCTTAGCCCTGGCCAGGAGCATGCCCTAGAGGCTGGGCAGGGAAGAGCGATTACTTTACCACCTTCCCACCTGAAGGTTTTACGGCAGTCCAAAGGCTCTGCTGGACTGCGCTACGGAAGGGTGGCCTAAGGGTCCGTGTTCATCGTGCTGTGAACAGAGAAACACCATCTGGCACAGCCCCGCTGGCCACAGGAAGGTGCATCGTGTAGGATGCGGGAGAGCTGCTCTCTACCAGAAAAAAGCTCTTCCTTCCCAATAGGCTTCCACTTTCAGCACCTTTTATTTCTCCTGATAGCATGAAAACAGCCCTAAATTTAAGTAGAACTTGGGCCGAAGTGTTTACCAGACTCAGTTTGCTTAAAAAAGAGTAGAATGCGTAGTATTTAATATTGTAGTTTTCCATAAAATTTGCATAAGCATAGTGTGTACCCTAAGGCTCCTTACCAAGGATTCTGTGCATTATCATCATACATATATTAACAGTGTGTTTGAATTCTGTAGCAATTTTTAATTTTTCTTTGTCAATATCAATGTTTCCATTGCATACGCAGGGTGGAATGAGCTCAGTGTTTTCATTATATTTTTCAATTAACTTTTCTTCCCCTCATCAGTGCTGTTGTGGATTAATTCATTCTCTCCACTTTCCTTCCAGAAAAAAAATAATCATTATCTGATACGAAATATTTCAGTTCCTTGGAAGAAAACTAGCTGTGAAAGGGAGAGCTCAGTGCAGGTAGCAGTACGCTACCAGGCTAAAGGCGTGACCAGTTTAGTGGAAGACGGATGATTCTGTGGCTTGAGAAAGCTGTAGAAACACCCCAAATCTGGCCTTTGTGGGGCTATTTAGGAGGGAGAGTGGTCCAAAGGAAACAATCTGTGGGCTGGGGACTTCCTTCCCGCTCCCGGGCAGCACAGACATCAGTCCTGTTACTGTAGTGTTTCAGAGGCAGGTCCGTGTCTCCAGGTAAACAGTCACGGGCCCATAAGCACAAGGAGATAAGAACCATGTTGTTCGTTACTGGAGGAGTGTAATGGAAGCTATTTTGCTGCTGGTGGTGTTGCACAATCTCCCGTTCTCCTGCCCAAAGACGGAAACTCCTTGGAACTCCCCTTCAGAGTCAGGGGTGTCTTCAGTGATCCCCCCGAAAGAGTCTCTGGCTCAGACATCCCCCCGCCCTGGGGCTCAGTGATCCAGTTATTGATATCTGGGGCAGGAGGAAGAGATACTCCAGCTCACACCAAAAGGGCCTCCCAGACAAGTAATGTTCCTTCGCTCCTCGTAGAGTAGAGTAACCGTTGTGGAGCTTACCCAAGAGCAAGCTGGTTTGGTTGGTTTTTGCTGTCTCTAGATTCAGGTGGATTGAGCTCAGTTGTCCCACAGGAGGACACCCTCTTCACGTCTGCTGGCACGAGTACCTCCTGGAGAAAGCCCGGTTGTCTGGTCACAGCCAGTGGTCTCAGCGGGGATTGGAACATCTGCGCCTGGGCACTGAACAAGCACAAAGCAGAAAGCCCCAGGCTGTTTAAAGCTCATCGGTAATAATGGCAGAACAAAGAGGCAAGGAAGCAAGGGATGGATGTTCAGGGAGTGTCTGGGATGGGCAAGTATGGAGTGGAGGCCCCCAACTCCCTCTATCCCTCTTTTCTCCTTGTAAGTCCCAGCTGGTATGTCCACAGGCTGCCATTAAGGTTCCTAGTCCGGGTTGCTGTTCAAATTGTGCCTCCATTTCCCTCCATGCGTCTGGTGCCTCTGCACTGGTGAAATAGGCCATGGAGGCAAGACCTGATCATTTGGAGGGTATTTTTTTGCCTTTGGAGGCAACTCTTTAAAGTAACCATTGCCAAGGCTGCCCTGTAGGATATCAGTGCTCGGGATGCCTAGTATGGGTATGTGAGGAACCAGTTATTCTGTGGTCTTCGGGGCTAAGCGCAGCACACATTTAACACAAGCTTTAAGCACAGCAACTCTGCAGCTTGTGGGTAATGCACAACCTTCTCTTGAACATCTGCATTCCTCCCTCCTTCTGCAGTCCTTTGAGACTTGGCTTGAAAGCAAATTGCAGCAAATTGGTGTCCACCCTGGTATGCAAAATGTGTTAATTTTTATGTGCTGGCATGATGCAAAGAGAAGCAATATTTCGGTCATTTTGTTTTTTTCAGGTTGGGGGGGGTGGATAAAGATTTGCATTTTTCATTTGTGGAACTGTCTTCCTGACCGAGGTCTGCATCTTTCAGAGGAGTTATTTGTTGTACACCAACAGTGGACTGTTTGTGTAGAGTGTTCAGGAAAAAATCTGTAGATGAAATAAGCAGCCATTTAATTTATCCTTCACAGTTGTTTCATGTAAATGAAGAAATGGAAGTCTTTGTGAGCCATCAAAGCTGTGAAATAAATGCACGATTAGCTGCATGAAAGTGCTGAAACCCATTAACACTCATTTTAGAATAATAATGTACTTCAAGTCTATTTGTTGAAATATAAATACAATTATGTGGAAAGAAATTAATGCACAGTATGAGGTTTCTTTAAGATCTCATAAAATTTTCTGCAGCACAAGATTAAATTAATGAAAGCATGTTTTTAGAAGGCAAACAATTAGGATGTTGTATTAAAATATAGATAAAATTAAAAAAAAAGTTATAAGATCACCAACTATGAGCACCAAAGCAGATAAACATTTGTAAAAACTGCTCTGAATGATGAAAGCACACAGTCTGCCTCGTCCTGGCCTTCAGCGATGATACCAGCAGGCAGAAGGGCGTGTGGTTTTGGGGACACAGGCAGAAGTGAACGTGCTTCTGGCAAAGGAGAAGTTCAGGTCGTTAGAAGTTTGTCCAAGGTGCGGATCAGACAACTGATTCCTGCTTTTCTCAGTCCACATTTAATATAAATTTGGCTCACGGGTGGAGTGGACAATGGTTTCTCATCTGTTCAGAAACATCCTTTTTGACCTTTCCTATTCCCATCCTCCCCTGGCCCCGCCATCACAGCTTCTCAGCCGGGTGTTGCTAGCGCTATGGTAAAGCCACTCGGAGCTGGTGACCAGCAGACCTCCGACAGCAAATGAAGCTGCCCGTGCCAGCACAGGGATGGCTGTGCTGGCTTTGCTTGGAGGTCCACCTAGACTGGAGGCCTTTGGAGGAGAGCGATCAGGGACATAAGACAACAGGGCAAGTGTTGACTGGTCATGCCGCTTGCAGTGTTATCCCACCTTATTCCCACAATCAGCCTAGGTGGGAACAAGATCTCCTTTGCATTATGGGGCATCATCCAGCCTCTGCTGAAGACACTGTGCTGCAGGGGGATCCTGTGGGCATTGCTCATACTATCAGCCCTCCTTTTCAGAGCTACCAGGACGAGATAGTTACAAAGGAGATCCTGTCTGCGCAGGGGAGAACAGGCAGGGAAAGGCCACCTTAGGGAACTCGGTTTACACCATGGGAAAGCCTACTTAACTGGCATGAAAGTGTTTCCAAGGTTATTGTAAAGTTGGTAGCCAGAGGCAAGGCAGTTAGCTGTGCAATAGAAAGATGCACTCCGTATTTCCAATAGTGTTCATTCAGGTCTAGTATAAAATGAGAACTTGTACTCAAAAATGGAGAAGTATTTGCCACAATCCTGAGAGTACCGAGAAAAAAAGATGTTTAAGAGTATATATACCAGTCTTCAGTCAATATTCTGAGCCAATATTCAAGTCACAGAAGAAGTTGAAAAAGAAAGTAATCTATTCGGTGACACAACTAATTGTGCTTCAGCTCTAGGAACTCATAGCTTTACAGGAAGAACCAGAGTGTTCCTCATCTCTGAGCATGCAATTAATGTTGTCTAAATCCGTAGGGATGCTTACGTACTTAAATATATACGTGTGCTTTTGCCCTTGTGAGCTGGCATAGGACCATCTGACAGCTTGCCATCTTAGTTGGATGTCCCAGGGAAAAAGGAAATGAAGGAAAGGTTAAATAGTAAAATCACTGTGTCTCTTTCCTTTCTTCCTAATGCCGGCAGAAATCACACAACATTTACAAACCACAGCTTTCTCAAATGCTCCATCATTTAGTACTGGATTTCAGACATGAACAAAAGATCAGATAGCAGGGCTGGTCTGCTAATGTTGTAATAATTTATATCTGAATTGCCAACATGAAACGGGGATATAAGAAACTGCGTGTGATAATGACTTAAGTATGGCATTTCTCTTCAATTTTTGTAATGAAATACCCTAGTAATTTTAATAGGAATCTAAAATGATTTGTACGCTGAATAAGAGGTCAATATATTAGTCTTTTGCCTGGTTGCACTAGGTTTTAATCTGTCCTGGGACACAGGTTAAATTTCATCAGGGATCTGTAAAACCGGCATTCATCCCACCTAACTGTAGCCGTCTGAAAGATGACTGACTGAAACTCTGAAGCTTAGCCTTGCAAAAGCAGATATTGTAACAACTCCCTCAACAGTCGCAGAAGGAGAGATGGACACTTCCAAGAAACGAAAAATCCTACACTGAAACCTGAAGTGGTTGAGTCACCTTCTGGAGACACCATGGAACAGATGGCCAGCCCAGACCACCAGCTCAGGTCAGATGCCAGGGTCCAAACAGCTCGAGCTGGATGAGACGAGTCCCATTCCCAGTGTAGGTTTTGATCAGGTTGAAACTTTTGTGCCTGGCCACTACTAATATGATCCTACCTAAAATCAAGATTTGCAATACATTGCCTTCAGAAAACTCATTTTACCCAATTTTTTAGATTTTATGGGCACGAATAGATTCACCTTTCCTGTACACACCTTAATCTCGAACCTTGAAGGATTTCAGCTTTGAACTTCAGGTGTGTCTCCAGTAACAACCTGATGCAAATTACAGCTTCTAGTGTCTCTGCATTCCCAACTCAGTCTAGGCATTTTCTGGGACCTACAATGCATCATGAAAGCATGCTAAAAATTAAAGGAAACCCATATGTGAATGCCCGAATTGTGATCCAGAGAAAATCCAGTGCATCTTTGTAATCGGAAGGCTCCTCTTCAATACATCAAGTGCTGTAAATGCGCAGAAACCCACGAGAACAATTTAGCGAGGAGTTTTTAAAGGTTGCCAAAGGTCAGCCAGTTTGGGAAACACGTCAGCCAATGCTATGCATTTCTGCTGGAAAAGGAGATGACTGGCTGTAGTGTGTCTGACAGATGGCTGTCCCTGCACACATGCCTTCTGTTCACAGACCCACAGCTATTGATTTCGGATCGAGCATGGAACCTGAAAGCCTGGTTAGCATGTCAAGGGAACAAAGTCAGGCGTTTAATGAAGGGACACTAGGCCCAGTTCAGATGGACTTGATGCGTTCAGAGATGCAGCACCCAGCAGACGTTCTGGAGGTGCCCAAGGAGGCACAGCTGTGCACACCAAAAGCTCGGCGCCTACAGCAGCTGGGCCACGTATGCGGTAATATTGAGCGAGGCATCTGTAGCTGTGTAAGAGCTGTGCAAATAGCTAGTATACACCAGGGATTTTTCAAGATGACTTGTTCATGGTGTACGAATCCCTGCACACTGCTTGCTTGTTGTGCAGAAGGAGCCTTGCATTTTCTTTCTTGGGGGGCATCAAGGGTCTGCTGAGAGAGCAATTTTATAATGACACTTGGACTGAGCTAGCCTGCATATACATCACACAGGAAAAGGTCTCATTTTGCAAACGTGTATCTTCCCTGGCTGTCATTAGCATGCAGTAGCACTGCAATTGCTCAGGGTTGTTCCCCTGTAGCAGATCTTAAAAAGCATGACAGTTTAGCAACTGCTATGCAACGATGCTATGGCAGCTGCAAAATCATCAGTATCGTTTACAAAACAACCATTGTAACACCTCCGGAGTCCCTGCCAAAGAGCTCTGCTACTTAGGGTTTGTGCACATGCACACTCGCAGAGTAAGAGACATTGCAGACCCGGCAAATCGTACCTTATGGTCCTCGCTGTACAAAAGTGGTGCAGGTGCATAAAGTGACCCGTCTAGGGTTACACATGGCATCTACACCAAAGATGGCTACTAGAAAAAATTATGGCAGAGGAAAGAATTTAAATGGTACCCTTGTTAGCAAAAGCAAGGTAATAAAATGTCCTGGGATGAAGTAAAAATGTAGAGGGCACCTTGAGTGTCTTCTTGCTTCTGTACTAAGCATATTTTTGGCCATCAAATATGTTGCTCTTACTGCTAACTTCTTCAACAGACCACCTTTGATTTGTTTGTTTAAATTGAAAAACATCCTTCCCAGGCTGTGCAAGTCCATGGAAGAAGAGAAACTGCTCCCACGTGGCTTCCTCCGGACAGATTTTCAGCTGATGAAAATGCTTCTGGGAGCAGTGAGCTGGTCCTCCCCCAGGGAGAGCCAGTCTCCTGGAGAAGCAGCTGCAGCTGGTGCAGAGAGCCTGCAACAAGGTGTAGCTCATCTCTGTTCTTCTGACATTTCCAGGACAGTGCATCAACTTTTCCCCCAAGGCAAAGTTGCTTCTGACATGAGTATTTGCTTAATCAGGCTGCCATGCTAGGAACCAATTTTATTCGAAATCCTTTTAATTCCATTTTGTACATGCGCCTTTAAGTCCTCATGCTGGTTAATGGAGAGTGTTTGGATGCCCCTTGGCAGTTTGTTAACACTCCTGTTAATGCCAATTACATCAGACCATAAGTGCGGAGAGTAAGGGTGGTCGCTGTAGCATGGAAAGGGGCATGGTGGGAGACCAGTTTCTGAAATGCAACAAGCTTTTCTTTGCTGAAGGGCAATATATGATGAATGCAGAGAAACCAGGTTGACTTTTAATCGCTCAGTCTGCTAACACCAACATGTGTGATGGGAAGGGTTCAGCTTCATGTGCAGGCATGCTGTAAATGAGATGGGACAACACAATTGCTTAATCTCTTCACATCAAATGACCTGGCAACCTGTGCTGTAATGAGTGATACTAATGAAGATGTAAGGGGACTGCTATGGCTCCCAGTAAATCCCCTTGAAATAACCATAGCTAAAGAAAGCTCCCATAACAGCAAAATCCAGGAAACTGAGCTGCAGGCATGACGAAGGAATTTTCTGTCACTGATTTCATCAGAAGGGCTTACTCTAATCAGATCCACCCAGAGGCACAACTCTCTGAAGGACCAAAGTTGCCCCAGAATTTGGGCCCACCAAGCTGGCAGACTGTCGGGATTTCTTCCCTGAAATACCTGGCTGTCTACAGAGTCTGTGAGCTGCTCAAGTAGTCCAATGGGCTCTCTAATTTGAGAGGAAAGTGTGACATTAGTCAGCAGATAACGTGGGAGTGACAGCCCCCAGGATGAGGAGGAAACACTACGACGGCTGCGGTGTTGCACAGGTTGCTTTGCAAAGGGGTGCTGCACTTGCACTTCTGCATGCTTTTTTCAGTTGCTTGACTCTTTAAACCACTAGTTACCTGTGAAAAAGAGAGGAAACATATAAAACAGATGCAGCTTCAAACAGACAAGCATAACCACAGACCTCGTTTCTGCCTCTGTTTATGATGCCAAAACTGGCAGACCAATGGGATTTGTACTAACGAGCTAATTGGGAAAATTTCCCTTGACTGTTCCATCAAAAGCTTGATGTGCTCTAATCAGCTACTCCTTGACAGCAGATCAGGAAAAACTGCAAGCTTTAACCTGCTGTAGTCTTCTTGGCTTTTGGCTCAGCTGCGGGTGCCTGCGAGGGTCAGAGATTTGGATTCAGAGCAGCAGTTAGAGCTCTCATGGCTGAAGGGCTGATATTTCTTCCTGCACGTTACTGCCTTGTCGTTTTTTTTCCCTGGGATCCTTTTTCTTCTCTTGGATGAATCACCTTTTCCATATGGGTTGTGAAGGGAAACCATTTCTGCCCAAATTTGTCTCGTTCTTCTCAAAACTGCAGCTAGCCTTAATTACCATGGTTACCTGCATCTCTGCACCCTGCCAGGGAGCCCCAGTGAATGCAAACTAGCTGAGAAGGGGGAAATGATTCTTGTTTCTACTGGCTTACAAAAATATCTCTGCTGATTTCTTCTTCCCAGCTCTCATTTTCCCATTGATTGTTATTTCTGTTCATCCTGATGAACTCTTGGGTACTCCACTGAGCAGTACTAATACCAAATGCTCCAGAGACAGCCTGTCCAATAAACCAGAGATCCTGACCTACTCACTTTCCTCCAACAACAGAATTGATTCAAAACACATTAATCATCCAAGTTCCTTTATTCGGAGAACAGCACAGGTAGCAAGAGGTTACTGTGTACTTGTGATCAAGCAGTGCAGCTTGAATCCAAAGAACATAACTAATTCACTGCTCCCTTTAAATATACATAATTCAGTCCTTAGAAATTATAAAAATTTGAAAGCTAATTTGGGCATTTGTAGTCTGCACATCAAAAAACCACAATGCCACAGGTGTCTCCTTAAATTATCATTATTTCTTTAAAGGACTACAGATATCTTGCTCAGCTGTGTGTTAAGCAGTTGCTTACCAGTTATGCTCCCAAACACCTTAGGTGCATACACCTAAATCTGAGAAATTCTGGTTTTCAGGTATGTCTTTCTGTTGCTCTGACTTTCTCTTGCTCTAACATTAGTGATGGAAGCGCCATAAACAGTGTATAATAGAAGGAGAATCGCTAACCGGACATGAATGTCAAGTCTTGTTTATTTAAGAGCAGCTGCATTCAGAAATGGTGGGGAAGTCTAGCTGATGAGAAATAGCATTCCTGTTGATAAATACTACTTCATATAAGGATGCAGATTGGGCATTGTCACTCCGATTTTTCTTTATAAGAGAGAAGGTAAAGGAAATATTTTCTGTGACTCATTTTCTTATTTGTCGTTATGAAGGAAAAAATCAGCACTTCATGGCTGTGGGAGATGACAGCACTGTTCAATGGAGTATGGATCTGATAATCCAAAACCTTCCTGAGGCTGAGCCAGGATTAAATTTAAGCAAACCAGATTTACTGGTCAGATGACTGGTAAATCTACAGCTCAGATCAGGAAGCAGAGCTTATTAGCAACACTGTGCAAAGATCAGTAGACTGCTTCCAGACCCAAGGAGGTCATGTGCAGCTGAACCGATCAGTCAACACTATCACACACTTACAGCCTTTTGTTAGAGCCAGGACTTCTGTGGATGCACCGCGGGGCTTGTTATCCTGCTCTAGTCTGAGCAGAGTCAGTTCTTGCACCCTTTACTTTGTGCAAGTCAGTGCTCCTGGTTGGGGGCTAGTGCTGACGGAGCCAGGTCTGATGTCTGTGCCCCTGTGCCTTACTCTGTTCCTATTGCAAGTAAGACAGATTTATATATCAACAAACATGCTCTCATCACACTCTAGGAGTACCGTGCTGTAGAGCTGTGGTCTCCAACCTTTTTGGAGCTGTTGACAACAATGTGTTCAGGAAAAGCTGAGCAATCTGAAGGACAACATGTATCGGGCACCACTCCCTTCCACAGGCAGAGGTTCACCGGGTACCAGGTAGATCCTGGGTTTCATGAGCACCGGAGACCCTAACAGCTTTATAAACACATTTTTTTTCAGTGCACATAGGCTGAGACTTTTTTAGGAGACTTTCCAGAGAAAAGCAAAGCAAGCTAAAAAAGCCTCCAAAACATTGGGGGTCACCCTTCCCTGGGAACCAGTTCTATATTGCTTAATAAAAGAGCTAGACTATAACCAAGAAAAATGGTTCCTGAGTGCATTTCTGGTTGCCAAGAAATTATTACTGCAGATGCAGATGTCTCTGGTCATTCCTAAGAAAATAGATTGGACATGTGCTAAGTGCCCCAGGGGACCAGGAGAGATTTTGCTGAATGCCATCCAGCAGAACAAATACTGTCAATCAAGTAAAATTTTCTGACATCAAAGTGCAAGACCCATTCATGTCATTTTGTCCAAACAAGTAGATTGGCGTGCTCTTTGTGACAACATGAGTAACAACAAGTGTCCTCTTCTGGGCCCCATTCAGCCACTGCATTGAAGTTGGTAGAGTGGGTTGACGTGGAGGTGTTCGCTCGAAACCAGCTCCACCAAATGTAGTCATGTTATTACGTCTGCGTGGTTGGGCTGTGATACATCTGCTTGCTTCTTTGCAGACCTCTTACTGGGTGGGTTACTGGTAACTGGGGTGGAGCTGGAGCATTAAGGCTACCAGGTACCAGCCACCGCTACTGCGACAGAAGGCTCCCCAGCCGTGCCTGGTGGTGGGAGATGGACAAGGGACACCACACCACCTTCTGCCAAGGGATGCAGGAACCAGGGTTTCTCCTACTGTGGATGACCTTAGCCTCACTGTCTGTTTAGCCAAAGAGAGAGAGAAAGAGAAAGAGAAAGAGAGAGAGAGAGAGATGTCTGTGTTTGCTGGAGCAGTGCAAAGAATCTCTAAAGCAGCGACGGCTCAAAGCTTGAGTGCGTAAATCAAACATGTTTCGGCTCACACACCATTTACTGCAAATACAACGCTGGGAATTCAATATTTGCCTTCTGGAACATGAGGTGTTTCACAGGGCCCTTCTGTGGCATGGTATTATTCTTGTCCACTGACCGAATGAGTCTAAGGCTGAAGTTTCCCCTGAAAATGCCGGTGATTACTGAAGCAATTTGAAACGATATTCATTTCATGCTCATTGTTAGACAAGACATCTTTGCCTGTAAATGTGTTTGTTCGGTCAAGAACCGAAAGCAAACAGACAAAAGAGGGCCAAGCAGTCAAAGCAATCTCTGGGAAAAAAATGAATAGCTCTTCACAGAGAAACATTCACTTACACTAGACTTAAGGCTTGACAATGGCAAAGGCGCTGTAAGGGATAACATTCAGACGAGAAAAGCAAAGAATAATTTGCAATGCACCTGGTACTCGGAGCTCAGTAGCAGCTGGAGCGTCCGCAGCTCAGAAATTGCACCGGCGACCAGAGTTCACAGTAGCGTGGGGAAAGCGAGCTCAAGTAGAGTACTCTGCAATTTACTATCACTTTCGCTGCCAAGGAAAATAGAAACATTGGCCTCTCCTTTCTCTTTTTTTTGTTTGTTTTACAGGACAAATTGTTTTAAAAAGATTTCTGAAAGCATCACATCTAGAAGTACCTGGGAAAATGAATTGTGCAGCAGCATATTTTTAAATTGGAGATGAAAATAAATTGGGTTTCATGACCATGTGTAAAGATTGGAGATGTGAATTATACCTCATTGCTTCATTTTTAAAGCTTGGAGGGAAGTGAATTACAGTATTCTTTTTACAGTTTATTGAAAGTAGAGAGCCCTAACAAATGTTTTTAAAAGTTTTTAAGGTTCCCTTTTCCTTTTCTGTTGTGGAATATAGAGGGATTACGGGATTTTTGGTGATGAAGAATATAAATAGAAACTGAGATTCAGCTGGCTCATATTTCCTTTAATTGTGGCTGTGTTGCACCCCAGGCCACTGAACAAAGGAAAACTTGGGGTCTCCAGGTCCCACCCAGCACCACCTCCAGGCAAAGCAGCTCCAGGCCGCATTGATGCACTTGTCTACACGTTGATGGGTCTAGTACTGGAGAAGGAGGGGTAAGCAACCAGCACACTTTATCTTGCAGGTCTCAGGGCTTAAGGATCGCCACTTGGCCCTATGCAGAGGTGCAAATCAGAGACGATTTTTCAAGGGAGATGCAAAGAGTTAAATTTAGCGATCAGCCTTGTGTGCCAGACTTGGGTTGGCTCTAGGTCTCTTGCGGTCAGAAGATTTGCTGTTTCTTGATAAAGCAAATATTTTATGATGGGTCAGGTGTTCTCTCGCTCACTTGTGGTAACAACGGTGGTTTGAATGGGGCTTTGTAAGGACCGGAGGGGAACGCGGAGTGCTGCAGAGGGGAAGCTTTATTTTCATGGGAAAATGTAGCTACTGCAAGGTCACCTGGAGAAAACAACTCTATCAGCTAGATGGCTATTTCAGAAGGAGGGACTCGGTCTCTTGCTAACACCCACAGCCAGGATATCTCTTTATCAGCCCTGTTTTTCTTACACAGAGAGTCCTGATGCCTCAGGAGGAGCGGGGCAATGTTGACAGCCCATGTTGAGGCACTGGCCTCACGGTAAAAAAGCTGCATTACGGCACAGGGTCTCCTGCGGAAAAGACCGAGATAGGACATGGAGGGAGGACCTCCAAATCCACTTTTAATGAATTCTCTATAAAAATAAATCATTTAGAAGAAATAATTTCTTCAGCGTTAGAACACAACCAAGGTTATCCCAGAGATATTAGTCATCCAACTTTGGGGCTTTCACCCAGTCTTGTACTATAGGAAATTAGGTGAAAATTTTGAGCTTTTTTTTTTTTTTTGTAAAGTTGTCTGCTTCTGTGGGGTTAGTCCTATAGCAAACGTGTAGAGATGTGAGCAGCTGGGAAGCATTTGAGGGCGAGAGCCTTTGCAGATAACGTAACACAGTGGTTGGTCTGTCGACGCGTCTGTCATCCAAGCGCTGAGTTCCCAGTAACAGCAACTCCCAGGCACAACTGGGACATGTCACTCTCCCAGTAACAGCAATGGCAGACTTAAACCTGAGCTCTCTTTTTCATTCAGAATACAAGTTTTCAGAATTAATACCATGTCTTATCCAAATCATTAAAATGATTGATTCTGTGAATACTCAGAAGATCACAAATACTTTCAGGATTAAAAATCACCTACATTTGTCAGTAGATGTGTCTTTGTAATTCTCCCAGACTATAATAGACATGCAAAATAGGATAAGATTGTCTAAAAGAAACTGCGATTTCATTCATAAATCATCTAATTGTTGAGTACTGATGTATGCTATCACATATCACTACCTAAAACCCAAGAACCAAACATAAAAATATTGCTTTATGTATTTCAAATCAAACACAGCTTAATATTTGATCTTAGAAGTTGTCTAATTTGCTGTCACAAATCCATAAGGTTCAACAGAACATTAAGAAAAGAAATTATTAGACTTCCCAATTTTTTTCCTGTTTTTTTCTTTCTTTTTTTACTAGTACAAAATTTACAATTTTATTTTTTTTTACTGGATACTGGGCATAAAAAAGGAATATGTAATATTCCTTTTATTTCGGATGTAATTTGGTAAGTATACGTTTTCACAAAAATAAAACAGAACAGGCTATCTACCATCTACATAAGTTATTTAAATTGCTTTTGCCTACTTCAGTGGCATTGTTTCTATTGTTAGCAATGCTCACCTGCAGACTACCTAAAATATTTGATCCCTCAAGCAAGATCTGATGTCCCTCAAAAGATTTCAATGACCTTAAAAGAATGATGAAAGGCACCATAATCAGGCATGAGGAGATTTAAGGTTTTTCTCTTGATGTGTAACTGGAATGAAGACGAAGATGTTGGAGAACATGTTTTTTTTCTAAGACTTCTCTAAGCTGTGGTAGAACAAACCAGAGATATAAGAAGTCTCTATTATCAAAACTCATCATATTTTTTTTTGAAAAATCTGATATCTGGACTATTAATATGTGATGCTGTTTAAAGGGTCTGTTTTCTTGAGCACAAGAAAACATATCCTACTTGCAAAAAGTTACATGTCAAAATTAAGGGAGAACTTAGGATTTATGCCCCATTTTGTCATTCTCTGTGAAGCTGTAGTTTACTTCATTGCTTACTCGCAGTGGCATCTACATCCAGCACGTCTTTGCAGAGGCTGCTTCCTCCAAACGGCACCTGGAAGCTTCATTTAAAAAAGGAACACACCAATTGCAAAGATGTCTCCTGCTTTTCAAACCCAGGTTCCTTGTTCTCTAGTCTCTAATTTGACATGTCAAGAGGCAATATTCAAACTCAGGCCAGATAAATGATTATACTCCATTTCATCACCATCAAATTCAGGATGCAGATGGTTTATATCCTTAGACCAGGGACTAAAATGATTGGCTTGGCTTCCTTCTTTCTCCAGTCTTGAATAGCTGGTGAATAACTGTGTTTTAGACACAGGAGACCACGAAAAGAAGACACTTTTATATATAGCTACTCTGTTTTCTGTAAAATATATAACATATTGAGGAGGTCCAAATTTCTACTGGATTTTGCTTGAGAATAACTGCTGAGCATTAATGATCGTGACCTGGGATCAAAAAATGTCCCTCAAAACTCACAACTTAGCTTCTTTGCCCAAATTCTATTTTCCTAAGCATTTCATGTCCTTGTGTATGTAATTACCGTTACTAACAACAGATTTGTTTATGCTAACTCATGAAGAATTTGAAGCCATACGTATTTAAGCTACTTGAAATCCAGCATTCAGTAGATGTTAGCCCCTCCTCAATTACTGCAGGTAAGGTAGGGTGGAATATCTCTGCTTTCATCCACTTTTTCTAACGAAGAAGGAAAATGGTGATACTGTCTAGAGGGATAACCCTGAAAACAAAACTAGGCAAATGTCAGCTGAATCTCTCTCTCTCACCGTTAGTCACCATTTAGTTTATTTTAAGATGGGAAAGTTCTGATGAAGTGTTACAATAGGAGGGAAACTACATACAAATGTTTAATTAGAAGCTTCTTTCCATGCTAAATGATACTCCTGCAAGAATTTGTGGGACTAATTGGTGCTGCTCTACTCCTTCTTCTAAAAAAAGATTGGGGATGAGCTGACACGAGAGGGAAGTTACCCTTTCAGCATGTCAGATGGGTGGGCGGTGGGACGGCAAAGGAAAAAGCAGGCAGGGAGTTGAGAAGAGGAGAAAGAGCTGTGGAGGTGGAGGATAAAACGATCGTGAGAGGTGGTCTGAAAGGCTGACAGGCAGAAGTTGGGGGTGACATTGAAAATAGTTTTTTCAGGTTGCTCCTGGGTGAATAGCTCTAGAAATTTTTGGTTTTTTTTCCAGAAGCTGCGGCACTCCCAGAAAGAAAAAAAATTTATAAACATTTATACTTAGGCACTGTTTTTGATAACATCAGCCAAACAGAGTTCAGTGGGCATCTGTTAATATGAATTCAGTAAATAGCTTGTAGAGGGGAAAGAAATCACCATTCATGATGTCTTGCCTGAGGATTTTCAGAGGTTTCCCTGCATGGTAACAACAATGAGAATAGATTATGAAATATCAAAACCATAAGGCAGTGAAATGAAGCTTTTCCTCAACCCCTTCTGCACACCATTTACGGGATGAAAATGTAGAGGTTAAGTACCCAAAGAATCAAGGCACCATAAAACCAGAGGCTAACTTTACCTTCATTATTAAATATTGAATATCCAACTGAATGTTCTTGCAAACACACTTTTTATTCCAACCATCACTTGAGAAATGTACTCAATACGTTGAAAAGGTTCTATCAGAGAGACAAGAAATACTTGACACATAGTTCAGCATCAGGCTGTAACTCCCTGGGCCAAAACAAAACAGTATTCATTCTGGTAACGTTCTGTAAAGTAACAAAAATACAGGAGTGATAAAGGCCACATTATTGGCAAATCAGTATTTTGTTTAAAATTATCCTTTGGGTTTTTTTTTTTCCATTTTTCTGTTTGAACCTTATGGGTCAGTCATTTCCTTCCCATGACTCGGTTTTTGACCTCCCACATTTCAGGAATGTATTCTTGCAGAGTACTTATAGAATGCAAGCCACAAGGAGGTGAACAAGTTGTGTAACGTTGATTCTCTAAGTCTGGCATTATTGTCACCCAAAATGTTTTAAAGAAAGTTGGGCAAAATGTGTTCTGCCAAATGTGTGTATCTTAAGTCCCCTACCTTGCTTATCACCCAAGTATATGCATATGCATATCCAAACATATATTCAGTCCGACCACGTACAGAAGAATGTAACTTCCATCCGCTTTGTCAAATTCTTGCATGTAAGTTATATGGCTTGAAGTGTATATACACCACATAAAGACAACTGGAAGACCCTGAGCTTTCTGTGACTATTACCAAAAGATAATTTATGGCTAATTCAGATATACTTAGGAAGATTTGTTAGTATTCATGGCTTGGGAGAATAACTCCACAGACTCTCTGCATCTCCTGAGATGCTTTGGAGAGACTTAAAAATATTGGCCAAGGTGGGCTAGAAAAGAAAGGAAGCTACTGTCAGAATAGTATCTGGTGATAATTCAGATAGTGTTTGAATTTCTGAGAAACTAAGCCTTTTTTTTTTTTTCTGTAAGACTGAAGCTTATTTTCCTGTTAATATCATCATGATTTATTAGATTGTGGTGCCTAAACTGTGCATGGAAACAGCATCCATAAGCTGATATCATAGACATTAGTACT
The DNA here is from genome assembly GCA_034782735.1 of Sagittarius serpentarius. Lineage (NCBI taxonomy): Eukaryota > Metazoa > Chordata > Aves > Accipitriformes > Sagittariidae > Sagittarius > Sagittarius serpentarius. The sequence continues at coordinate 20,204,787 of JAVKLA010000040.1, forward strand.
TGATTCTGTTTGAGCAATGAAAACAGGGTTAGGGGATGGTGACCTGCACTGCTCTTTCCGATGGTCCTGCAGATCTCTCTCTCTCTCTCTCGTGCAGATAAAGCTGTCGATGTCAAATATAGCAACTAAACCAGTATTTTTGCAAAATATTGTTTTACATATGAATCATAGGTATAAACCAAACCAGACTCCAGTGTTATTTAGCTTTATGCCTGACTCTCACGGCAACATTTAATGTGCCCAAGAGCATTTCCAGGCCCTGACACCAGCTGACGTGGAAAGGGACCATCTTAACCCCCTGGAGTCATCTTAATCCCCACGTCAGGGTGGCTGCAGGCTATGGTGGGAAATGATCCCTGGCCCAGTCTACCTTCCAATCACAAATTCATTAGGAAATACCTACAGGCTCATTGGGGAATACCAGCTGCAACTGTCTGGATCTGTACCAAGGACAGCATACCAGTTATGAGCACAGTCAGCCTTAGAGCTCCTCGCTTGGGTGATTCCTTCTCTCCCAGGTTTTGGGAACGGACTATTTCTAGCCCTTACAATGGTTTGAGTTTGTCTCCTCAGTGTTTTCCAAAGGTGCTGCTAGTATCTGCTTATACATTTGCCTTAATCTGGTGAAAATACGTGCTTCCTTCCCTCCCTTGGCCCGCTCCTGTAGGACTTGAATTTATGATGTTAAGGCTCCCTGTAACCCCCCTGGGCAGCCTCCCAAATAATTTTTCCATGGAGCAGCACACTTAGAGTTCAAAATGGTAGATGTTTTATAACAAACTTTTATTAGCCTTCAGAAGCACTTAAAGCGCCCTTTGCTGGTTGCTTTGCTTTCAGACACTCTTCTTTGACCCTTCATAAAGCATTTCACTGGACTTCTTCCTTTCTACTTGTGTTTTCCAGCAGCAGCCATAGTGAAAATCCTGGCTTTCAGTTATCAAAGAAAAAGGAAACATATAGCATTTCTGAGAGTGACTAGTGCTGGCAAGAATCTTCAGCATGAACTCTCCCTTCAGCTTTTTATCACAGGCTTTCATTTTGTTTAAACCTATCAGTGATAGACTGACTTACTCTCCTAAATCTAAAAGATCTTATTACAAGAGGAGCAAGGCAATGCCAACAAAGCAGCCTTGTTTGTACGCAACAAAATCCTTATTGCACCCATTCTGTGCTGACATACTCTATATGAGTCTGTGGTAGATGTGGGTTTTTTTCTGGATAAAAAAGGACTTATGTGGAAGTGCCAGTCTCTTTATCATACTAATAATTCAAGACAAGAGGTGAACATGGATATCTTTTCCAGACATCTGAGAAAATAGTTTAGTCTTCTAATAAATATCAGAAAATTATGCACATTTTCAACTTCTTTATTTTGCAAAGATTATTAATTGAAGAGAGTGTTATGTTTAAGCATTCCTTAAAACTATGCAATTTACCATAGAGTAACTCTTTGGAAACTGCAGATGGAAAATGTAACTGGGGAAATCTAAAATTTGACAGGTCCAGTAGTAAAGAGTGTAAGAACAAACAAATATTCTAGAATGAACTTTTAAATGTGTCTAAGGCTGGGTCTACACAGCAGTGTAGCAATTAAAGAGCAAATTTCAAAGCAGCTTGTTCAGGTGCTATTTGGTATTTGGGATAGCTCGATCTACCCTGGAACAGAAATGTTATTTCTGTGACTATAGGGTAGGCAAGTCCTGAATGACTTAGAAACCAAAGCCCTGGTGCAACAGAATGGCATTTCCCTTTCCAAGCAACGCAGATGCTCTGAAGAGTAATTTGTGCTTCCAACACACATCTACTTTTCATATTGGTCCTTACCAGGCTTGAGACCATCAGATGGTCTAATAAAAACCATTACTTTTTCCTACCAACAAGGCATCATTCAAAAATTCTCATCTTTCCAAATATATGTATTTCAAAGCATCAGCCTTTGTATCTCTACAGTCAACCTAGCACTTCTGACACTGCTCCTAATTGCATTTCTATAGCCTGAATCTGTTCTGGGATTAGTTCGGCTTCCATCATTTGAGAGTATTCAAGCTTTGGTGTCACAGTTTCCTAAGAATACCAAAGTGACTTAGAGGCTTTCACCCTTTTGACTATGATTTCTGCAATGTTGTGCCTGTCCTTCATTTTAACTGGAGCACCGAGTTGCAGTGACTGGATTTCACTTTAACTGTCCCCTGTTTAAGCTTTGCCTTTCACCTTATTCTACCGGTCAGATATATTGCCAGCTAGATCTCAGTAAACAAATAAACATGCGGTTATATTAAAAATTAGGTCAGGAATTTCAAAGGTATAATTTGGCTTTGCCCCTACAGTATAAATAATTTTGACTGAAAATAATCTTGTCAGCTGTTTTCTACAACTGGTACAAATCACACACGAAGATATAATTACAGATTCTTCTACTTATCCTTATATCTGACAAAAGGAAATTTAGAGCTCTCAGTATTAACATCTGAGAAATTTCACCAAACAGAACCAAGCTATGGTATATGCAGCATTTCAGCTAGCCAGTTGCTGCAGGTATGTTATTTCTGACAAAAACAGAATAGATTGTACAAAAACGTCTTTCTGGTCTTTGATTCATTAAACTTTTTCAACATAACACACACCAAAGGCCTAGGGGAAAAAAAAAGCCAGAGTAAAAAATTCTGTAGTTTTTTTCCTTCAGGATAAAGAAGCTTATGAAATGCACTAAAAGTTACAGACTTGAATATTGTGATACGAAATATCCACCTTTTTAATTTTTTCATTCAGATCTTGTAGTCTTATTGCCACAAATTTGGATGAAAGTGGACATTTTGCATAAAATATTTCTCCTTTAATTTTTGTTGGAAGTTTCAATTAAAAATGAAAACTCAGCACATACATAGCTGATCTAAAAATGAGAGATGATTTCAACCAAAGAGGTAACCAATTTCCTTCCTTTTCTAAAACAAAATAAAGGTCATTTTTTTATATTTTAAGGGTTTTGAAACATGTAAAATATTAATCTACTTTTCTTAAAACTTTAGGTATTATAGAAAAGGTCAAAATGCATTTTTTTTTAAATGATGCTTTCAGCAAATGAAATAACCAACATTAAACAAAACTCCTGATGCCTGTTTCTGAATAACATAATCCTCCACTCAAGTTTTAAATGATCCTTTCACTGGCAAGATGAGCTGAGGTAAAAGTGTGACCTGAAAGTGAAGGCATCAGTAGTGCAACTACTGCAATTATAAACCTTAGTGCAGCATTTAAAATTTTTTATACAGGTATGATGACTTGGAAATTTGCAGTTTAAAGGACAATTCAAAAGTAAATACATTTATAATTAGAATGATTTTTTTCTTCACCTCAACCCCACAGAACCTACTTAAAAGCAGTCTTTAAAAAAGAAAAAAGGGGAGAGAGAGACCCTAGATGACACTGATAAAGTTTAAAAGCTTGCAGTGTTTGTAGAAGTGTGTACAACCGGATAATTGTTGGGGGAAAGTAACTCTTTTGCTGCAGTTTGGTAGATTATTGAAATTAAAATATTCTGTTGCCAGCCTCTCTAGCATGAATTTTCATTATAATACAAAATTGTACTTGAAATTAATTACCGTATGTCTCAACTCATCAGAAACTGACTTTTCTGACACTTGGAATGTCAATTCTAACGACAACAGTGCTGAAAGCTGGCATTATCCTTCCCCAGGTTTCCTCCCTTGCCACTCAGAAACTGCTGTAGTGAAATGACGTGGACCACTGATGAAAATCAGTGTCTAGTTTATTCAAAAACACCACGAAAAAGTCCTTGCCTCCCATGACAGTGAAGACCCATGGTGGTAGAGTTACTGATTTTGCAAACACCAGCTCCCAGTGACTCAACCAATACTCTCTCTAGTGCATTGTGTTTCCAGGTTTGGTGTAAATTTCTCCAAAAGTGGAGTCTGTGAATGGTCACCTGAGCTCTTCCAACAACTGCAGCACGTAAACTTTCCTAAGAAATTCATCAGCAATCATAACTCACCAGCGATAATGTAAGCACACTCAGTTTTTGCAGCTTGGCTGCCAGCTGAGTAATGTAACTCCTTAAAAATCACAGAACCCTAAGAAAACAAAAGGAAAAAAAAATTAAAATTGCAAAGCTCCTTACAAATATGAGTAATATATGTTTTTCAGCTCCCAGAGTGAGGAATGGACCTTACTGGAAGTCTGGACGTGGCCTCAGGCACAGCAGAGGGAAGCAGTAGGTGCCGCATGTCCATGGGGACTACTCTAGGATCCACTCCTGACTCTTGGCTTCCTCAGTATCTTTATGTCTAATAATTTAATCTGCTTTACACCAGTGGCAGCTTCCAGTACTGTTGACTCTGCAGTCTTGGACAGTGGAGCTAAGGCTCCTTACACCATCGGTAAGCACATATTTTCCTTGACTCATAAAAGTATTGGCTGGAGAAGTCTTCTGATGGTCCACCCTACCTGAAGTGAGACTATCACTTGTTCAGGGCCCACACAACCCTTGTAATGAAAAGGCTTTTAATGTGCCAAGTTTCCTCAGCTTGTCCTTCAAGATGATGAGTCCTAGCATCCTGCCATTTTTGGTGGCCCTCCACTGGCTGCTTTCCAGTTTGTCAGCATCTTTGAGCTGGGGTGCCCAGAATTGCGTTTCTGTCCCCGTGAGGACAAACACATCCCTTTTCGAAGCAGTCCCTCACCTGACTCTTCATAGGGTTACTTCAAGGCATAAGGCACTTCAGCCTCTCGGATATGATCTGCTGGTAGGTTATCTCCCTTGTGCTAGTGTAAGACTCAGCCATACGTGCTAGAGCATTTCATGAATAAGAAGCCATACAGATTCATTTTTAATTTTTTTTTATTTTTTTTTTAATTTCAGTGACTGCAAATGGCATTCAGTTCCAGAAAAAGAAGTAGTCAAGTAGTCACTGGGTCCTAACCCTTTGGGGTAAAATAACTGTTCAGTACCTTCTGGTATTTGTGTGGGCACCTGAAGGGTGGCATTTTCTAAAGGCACTTCTGAGCAGCGTATCCATTTATCTGCTGCAGCAGCCCTTGCTCACAATGCCAAGGCTGAGCCCGATACGTGTTGATTTTTAGCTAGAGTTTATTTAAGGGGAAGTGGGAGGAAAGAAATTAATTATTGGGTCACTGCTGAGCTGTTCTTTGGTTTTGGCTTTGCGCTGGCGTTTTCTCTCTCAAATGACTTTTTGAATTATTTTATTAATGGAAATGTGGGCAGATGGACTTGAAAACGTAACTCTTCACTGACTCAAATGAGAATCTGAAGTAATTAAATATTTTATAGCTTCCTTAAAGCTTTATTCTGTTCTCTTTCAACCACCATAAACCAGCTCTCTATCTCAGTAGCTGACCTGCCCTTTTCATCCGTCTGGATACTGCCCAGTGCTGCCATTTCACACATCCCCACACTCTCGTACATGTCCCGCAGCTTAAACACCACCTTGCAAATCCGCGCTCTCCTTTCCCCTTGCCCACACTCAGTGGTGGGGGCTCACATGCAATTTCTTCTATTTCCTGGTGGCCGCTGGCCGTCAAGCGCCCAGGCCTGGTGCCAGGAGATGTGGGGTTGGTACCACGGATGAATGGTCTAGGCACGTACGGTCCGAGGCACAACGAGGGCGATGCAAAGCCCAGAGCCTGTCCCTGCTGCCTCTGAAACGGGTGGGAGCTTGGCCACGGACTTCAGCGAACATGGCAAAAGACCCTGGTAGAAAAAAGGTTGGTCGCTTTGGCGTTGCCTCTCTCCTCTCACCCCCGCTCTTTGCTGCCTTCACCACTCCACACTCTGGCCTTGAAGCTGCTCCAGCAGAACCAGCCATTGCTCCCCAAGCATCACTTTTGGGGAGGTCCCTGGGAGTGTCTCCTGGGCGTGATGTCACCTGCGCTGCTCAGCTTGCAGCTGGTGCGAGGGGTGATGCTGTGCTTCAGGGCTGCTCCGGGTAAGGGCAGCCACCCCAGCTCCAGCTGCTGCCAGCTGAGGTGTAGGAGCAGTAGCAACCTCTAGCTATTAAGAAGAAGAATTAATTGTAGCAGTCTGATGTCCTCAGTCACAAAGACTAATGCAGGAGCTTTCAGGACTGTTTTCATCAGGCCATGGTGTTTTCTTGAAGCCAGACTGTTTCATGGAGACTTACTGATTTCTGTGACATTTTTGATGGGAAGTCCAGGCTGACTTCTTATCCATCTAACGACTGTAACTCTGTCTCATAAAGTCAATTGAAGTGCTTTTGTTTTTTTCAACTGGAAGGGACCTACAACGATCATCTAGTCCAACTGCCTGACCATTTCAGGGCTGACCAAAAGTTAAAGTATATTATTAAGCGCGTTGCTAAGCCAGATGCAGCTTGCGCTGGGGCCCTAACTTGAGGGGACCAGGAGTGGAAAGACAGGAGAGCAATTGCCACTGGGTGACCTGGAGGCTTCCTTCCTTGCTGTGAGTGTATTGGTGCATGTGTATGGATGAGGTAAAGGGAAAAGAAGCAGAATCTGGCCCTTTGTGCACATTTCTATCCAGTGTTGAACACGACCAAATTTTGAAACCTCAAAACGTGACGAAATGAAAATGCCGTCTAGCATTGACTGATATGTTAGGTCATGCCTGAGGGTACAGAGAACGAAACTGCAAGCCACAAGATAAGCTGCAGCTGCCAGGTCACTGAGTAACATCCACATTGGACTATGGTTGCATACAAAAGAAGTAGATGAAGTGCCAGCAGATGGCACTGGGGAATATGCAGCAGTGTCTGTTATGTGGGGTCAATGACATTTTTTTTGCAACGCGTTTTGAACAGGTGCCTCAGTTCCAGGCTCTGCACTGCACAGAGGGAATCACTGCTCTGCTGCTGGGCTCCCGGGGCGGCGAGTCCTCTGCTGCTGCAGTGAGGGAGCAAACCTGGCTCTTGGTGCTGCTTCAGGAAGTATCTTGCTTCTTTGCTGCCCCGTCATTAAATGTCACCCTAATTGCAAGTTGCCGTCTCTTCCCTTGCATCGGCCATCCCCCGCAGTCCCATGGCAGCCCTCCAGCGCGGGGGCAGCCAGGGAGCTCGTGCCCTGGCCGTGCTTCTTCAGTGGTACTGGTGCTGCTTCCAGCCCCCATCTGAAAGCTGACCCAGAGTGCATGCCTTGGTGGTAGGGTTTTGGGTGATGCTAGCTATAGATCCTTCGTTAACGCAGCTTTGCACCTGATCTCAGTAAGGTTGACATTTATGACCCAGTGCAGACAAAGAACAAGTCAAATCTAAGTCTGTATTTTGTTGTATTGGGAGAGCTGCAAGCTGGGACAAACTGGTCACGTTCTAACACCCCTTCCCAAGACACTGTGAAGGGGAATGTAATCAAGGATGTGGCCTCTGATCGAAGGCTGGACCAGTTTACTCCAGGAAGCAAAGACCGCTGTAGTCTTCTGTGCCTCAAGGAGTACAGGCTATGGCACAGCACATGGCAAAAAAAAGAGGAGGAACATCCAGCTCACGAGCAGCCTTCAGTGCCAGTGGTGGTGCTGATGAGGTATTGTCAGGCTGTGCATTAATGCAAATGATCAAAGCTCCTGATATTATTCAGCAAAATCAGAATCCTACCAACACCTCAAAAAAGATTTCGCATTAATTGGTGTTGAATGATTCCCGCACGTATCAGCCCATTCTGAACGATTGCTGTTTAGGTTTTTAAATGCTGTGAAAGGAGAGGACAGGTATTACTCTGGCAATACAGGCCGCCAGGATTGTGCTACCAGACACACGGTTAATATGAAAGTGTGGCAGCAGGAAGTAAATGCACAGTGTCAGCGTGTTAAACAAGAAAATTGGAAGGATCTGCGTAACACATAGCATGAATGAAAGCCAGTTTCCCATAGACTGGCGTCTTGTAGTTGATTGCAGTCCCTGATGGAATCTTTTTTGACGGCTGGAGAAGTTCTCGCTGCTTTCTGTAGCGTTCGAGCATACAGTGCAGCCTTTCTTTTCAGAAGCACGTAGCGGCTGGAAGAGAGAGGACACGGGAAAACCCCGAGTCCGTCCTCTGTCTTACTGGCCAGCTGGCACAGCGGAGAAGGCAATCGCACCCAGTGCATGGCCATGCCAAAGCTTCTTGCAAAGCGAGCGATCTGTGCAGAAGCGACGGGGTCCTTCTCCCTTCCTCCACCAGGCTGATGGGGCACGGAGCCGAGCAGGCCAGGTGTCTCACCCGCGAGCCAGCACTGTCAGCATAGATCTTTGTCCAGGGCTGTCCATAAACAGGTATTTTGGACAGGTGAGTGAAAAACTGATGGCTGTGATAGAAACTAGGGCACTTTCTGAAGTGCTGTGCTTTAAGTGTGTGATGCCAGTGGGACACCTCCACACAGGGGTGCTGCTCACCTTCTGGACCCACAGGGTTGATGCTAAATCTACTTTTTTCTGAACTTTAATTCTGCTGGCTGCCCAGGGAGGTTGGCACGTAACTTCCGTTATAAAGACTCATTTAACTCTCCAGTTCTTCCTACATTAATATTACTGTTTCAGGTCTTCTCCTAAGTTTCTTAAACCCAAGGTAGGCACATAAACACACAATTCCTCCTGCATCCATCTCTGATGTCTGAAAAATTGAAACGGCTCATTTCTTTTAGTCAAAATGATAGATATCCCTAACAGACGATGATCTGTCAAGCGACGGTATCTGGCAGCGAGCAATAAGGTGCAACAGAGGGGTCCTCTCTGAGACGTCCTCTCTGAGACTAAACATTGTAAAATGAACAAATACAAAAGAGCACTTCTTCCTATATGTGATCCTCAAGGTGATGCAGTTTGCCAGAATATTTCTCAGAGTCCAAAATGGTGATTGCATTTGTGGATGAAACTATTCCAAGTCAAACATAGATGAGGTGAAATGTTTTTCAGAGAAATTATGGAGTTGTTCATTCTTTTAAGACTGTACATGGAAAGAGTCAAACCCTCAGCTGCCAGAACTTGAGTTGGCTTAAGCAGAACTGTGCTGATTTCTGACAGCTGAAGTTGTTCTGTTATATGGTATATATATACATATTCACCATTGTATCTGATCATGTTTTCAAGGTGCAGTAAATTGTGCACATTAAAATAAATTACGGTGTTAATGATAATGGCAATATCAATAATAATAATAATAATAATAATAATAATAATAATAATAATAATAATAATAATGGGATGCCATGGCTGGATTCATTCTTGACTCCCCCCACCCCAAAAGAGAGAGTTTTTAAATAAACATAATTTGTCTTCCAGGTCTCTTAGAAAAGGGCACATGAGTTTCGAAGTTCTGCTGCGAACGGACAGGTTTGTAACTCCCGGCAGGTGGTATGAGAGATCTGGTCCGTGGTAGGCTGATGCACTTGAAAGCCACTTGGTTCAAGCGGATGGGTCATAGAAGACCTGGCTGCAATGTATTACATTATTGGTTATGAAGTTTTTCCTACAAAGATCTGCATCTCTCTCTCTCTCTGAGGCTTTAGAGCTATTGCTTTCTTTTCCATAACCTCAGCCCCCTGCTCTGTTCCTCTTCACTTGGCATGCAAACCAGCTCTCCTTAGCTTTCATTGCTCCTCCTGCCCGTCTTTCCTGCCGAGTTCAACCCCATTATTTTTGTCCCCTCTGCTATGCCTTTTTCTGTCATCTCTGCCCCCTCCTCTCTCTGTTTCTCAGGTCTTTCATCATGATCTCAGCAGGTAATGCCTCTCCCATTGACTTCAATGGGCAGTAGAGCTGCCCTTCCTCCTGCAAAGTCTCTTCTTGTGATAGGGCCACAATTATAGCTTTTTGCAAAACTGCCACTTATGCAAAGGACAAACTAGTATTTCAGATGACCCATTTTCATGCATAAACATTAAACCCAGAAAATAAAAATTGATTCAAAACCGTCTTGTTGCACCAGTTGTAGGAAAAATCTGATATGCTGCGGTATCTGTTAATACTGCATAATTGCAATCCTCTTCCATTAAAAGTCATTGATTAAATGTCTAATTAAAAGCTGTGCAAATACATATGGTGTTTAAATATAGTGGAGGGTTGGGATTTTGATGAACTTATTAACACAACTCTTATTTGTGAACAGTTACAATGGCTTTGCTGATGAAAACCAGGTTTACTCTTTTGCTTTGCTCTGTAGTTTCCCAGGGAAAAAAAGATCAAAATTATCTTTCCTTTTGTATGGTTTTTTTTCATATTTCAAGTGGTTTGGATGGATACCTAATTTGCTTTCAGTATCACACTTTCTCTTTTGACATCAGAGGATACATTTTCTGAGCTTCACAGAAGTTTTAGCTGCTCAACTACCATTAAAGTCAATTGGATCATGTGGCTAAAGCAAGGTACAACAATTGGAAAATGCACTCCAGGGTTAAACTGCTGTACTTGAGCTATTAGATTGAAAGAGTAATCCATCTTCCAAAACACAACCTGCATTGCCACAGCATGGTGTCCCCTATTCATCACCTCCAGACAATTACAGCTGCATTCAGCCTTGGTGTAAATGAAGTTGCTGTATCATTTGAATCATGCAGCTTAAGCCAGAGCTGGATCTGTCCCACACAGAGCTTCTGAGTTTTCAGTGCAAAAGAGGCCCAGGGATGGGGGTGATTGGCACTGGCTTGTGAGAATCACAGGAGAGAGGGAAAATGAGCTATGAAAATGAAAGAAAAAGAAGAGACTCCCATTTGAAAATTGGATATGGCTTTTCCTCAGTGAGATGCAAACATTGTACGCAGCCTGGCTGAAGGAAGAACAGAGTTGGTGGTCCTTCCCCACACCTCTGCTTTCAGACTGTCCTCTTCGTGACAGTGCCTGCTGGCATCAAGAGCTTCAAGAATGAAGCCTTTCACAAAGCCACCGCTGCTGCGGGTGACACAGTTGGTCACCTCTGCCCCCTGGGCTGGGCATCAGACAAGTTTTAAAGACTTAGGATGAACTTCAGTTCACCTTCAGAGCAGGCAAAAACTCTCTGTTAAATATGGTTTTGAAGAAGCTGATATGTGAGACAGTAAGACGTTTTTTTCTTGGGTTTTTGTGATTGAACAAATGACCATGACAATACACTGCATTTTTACAGAGCGTACTTAATTGCACAGCAACAGCAGGATGGTATTTTCCGAAACCTTCTCCCACCTGAATGATAGCCACACAGGCCTCCCAGCAAATAAGCCACAGGCCTCAGGCAGATTGTGTCTCACTTTCCTAAAACGAGAGGGGCAGAACTAATGAAGGAATAATCTGCAGTGGGCCACAGCAACCAATTAACTAACTCCTAGCAGCTGGTAAAATAACTCTTGTGAGAGAAAGAAGGTAATGAGGCTATCATGTCAACTTTACAGTTGTGATCCCATGGTGTCTGAAAATATAAAATAGTTTTATTCTCATTTTCTGTACATTTTCCAGTACATTTCCTACCATAAAATCAAATAATGTGCCAATAAATACAGTATTTAAAATTTCATCACTTAATATGCTAACATTCAGGCTAGAGATGCCGCGGGCAAGCCAAAGAGTAATGCACTGCCATACCTGGAAGGAACCAAATTATTTTGCTTCTCACAGGGATAATTACTCAGGTGGTGACAAGCATTGTCCCTGTCCCAATCTGTGCTCTTCCACTCTGTTGTGTTCATATGCCATGTCTTATTTTTGGTTCAGCTTGAACGTCTCTAAAGGCAAGATCATCCTTTAGTAATTTCTGTAATACTGCTTCTCCTTAGAGCTGGTGATACCACAGTACAGATATTCGTAACGAGCCAGGCACCCCTCCCTTGGGAAAGACCCTGGTGACAGGGATGGAGGAAGCAGACTTGGCTAGCAAGTAGCTCTGTGTCCATAACTCTGGAATATCTGATATGAAATTCAATGTCTTTTCATGCCTTTTTCACTGTGTCCCATGGAATTGCTCAGCTGAAATCTCATTGCCAGTTTCTAGTGCTAAGGGCAGGATCTCTCCCAGCACTGAGATGCCCTCTAAATGACCTGTGCAATATTGGATTTTGGAAATGACTGTAGACAGCATATGATTTCAAGACAAATAACACTATCATGATTTCCATGAAAACAGTGAGCAAGGCTTTAAGTGTGGACCTGAAGTGAGCGCTGTATGTTAACAGATGCAGAGATGTACACCCTGCACCTACAGACTTGCAGTCTGCCTACCTGTTGCAGAAAGCATGTGGAAAGGGTTGCTGAAAATGGTGCAGGTTTATTAAAAAACGGGTAACAGATCTGAGAGTGGAAGGCAGATTTTCTGATTCACAGTCTGCTGCTTTGTCCGTGATGTCTTATTTCTGCAAAGGAGCCCCTGGGTGGACAAAGGTGCAGTATTCCCACCAGACTGCACGCACAACGTCTGACCTGTGGGACTGACAGCTGGCTGTGCTAATTTACTTGAATCCAGCCACATGCAAAAATGATTGCTTTTCAGCATAAGACAGCATATGCAAGGCAGCAACCTTTTGTGAATCAGCTGCATTGCTCTGCTGTTACCTGCTGGACTATAAATGCATAGCAGGAGGGCTGAAAAGCCTCAAAACCTACTCCTCTAAGTAACCACGTCTGGCACCACACTGAAATGAATGATGGGTCCCCTCCACACACTCCAGAATATGTTTAAACAGGGTTTGGGGATCAGATCAGCAGTTTCTAGCTGCTGACAGTGAAAAGGAAAGGAAAGGAAAAGTCTGGAATTGTTCAGCCTGGAGAAAGGCGGCTCCGGGCAGCCCTTACGGCAGCCTGCCGGTACCCAAAGGGGCCTACAAGAAAGCCGGATAGGGACTTTTTACAAGGTCACGTAGGGATAG